>SNQJ01S0011796.1:141510-165141 GCA_010110895.2 Picea sitchensis
CTCCAGACTCGAAGTAACTTCTACTCCAAAATGAATTCTTTTGAATGCTTATCTTATATGTATTATATTTACATGAGGAAGCACCATAAAGAGGACAGTTTAGGTTGGGAGATTAGTTTCAAGAAGCTTTCAATCAAGGGGAGCAACCTCGGATGGAAATATACCTTTTCCATTGATGACAAAGGGGGAGAGATTTATCAGATGCAAAGGTAAATTCTTGGAGAAATAACAAAGAGGCATGGTTACAGGGGGAGAGATGGTCAAAGGGGGAGCATGAATGATATGAATTCAGTATTTCATCAGAGTGTTTCCATCAATGCCAAAGGGGGAGATTTTTTATTATTTGGGTTGGTTTTCATTGATGTCAACCCTTGAAGAAAGTCCGATATCGAATTATGATAGCACAAAGGTTTAGGTAATGGACCCAAGTTTCTTTGATGTATAATGGTATGTGTTTTAATATATTTGAAGGTAAGACTATTCTGGATGGATGGTACATGTCATGCCATTTCTGGTGGTATGTGGAATGTCACATAACTCCTCACGGTTAGAGATTTATAGCCATGTGAAGTTGGAGAACCCTCATGAGTCATCTAGAAGCCCCAAAAGGTCAAAGTAGTCAAAGTGGTTGCAAAGAAAAAATTATTTAAATAATAAATTGAAGTGATGAGTGTACTAAAAGTCAAAGTGGATAAAAAATAAATTATTTAAATAATAAATTTAATGGATAAATTACTAAGTGGACAAGTGGTTAGAAGTGGGTTAGCCCTAAAATAAGGAAAGTGGTTTAAGATGGTTAGAAGGTAACCCCTTGAGCAAGCTACATAAAATTATAAATAAGAGGCAAGTGTCTCTCATTTTAATCACACTTGAGCATATTGAATATCTACAAGTGACTGAGGTAACCAAAGGATATCTAAGGAAAATTTTAGAGGGAAGGTGAAGTAAAGAAGGTCGAAATTCAAGGGAGGATAAATTCTTTTGATGATGATGCTTTCTAAGGTATGTCATTTACAAGTCATCTCACCATTTTCTCAATAACTTTTTTTCTAGAATGATTCAGACCTCAAAATCTGGAGGATGTTGAGGAAACATATCCAAGTAGTTGTGATAAAAATTGCATCTTGTGGGTTGTTGTATTTTTGGAGTTACACTCTGTGGAAAATAGGATTTGTGGCTAATCCTGAAACTAGTCTAAAACAGGTGTTTCGGGTAAAAACGTCATAACTTCTTCATAACATATCCAAATTCAGTAAGACAAAATGTATTGGTTATAGTACAGTATGTAGTATGTTTTGGAACATTTTTAGATCTATACAACAAATATTCCATGCAGGGAATTATCTACAAGTTCTATCTCTAGAATAAGCCGAAATTCGGCAAGGTATGCCATTTTTTCTATAACTCCTTTTCCAGGAGGTTCCAAGAAGTGAAAACTAGAGAAATTGCAAAAAATACACTGAAGAACATTGTGTATTATTTTTAGACCTTTATTTATTACAGGTACATAGTTATGATTATTGCAATTTAGGGTTGTTGACTAATCCAAAACTAGTCATGTGAGACTAAATTAAAATTTGATGAAAATGCTAGTTTCTTGTTAAAGAAGGTTTGTAGGTATGTGATCATATATAGTAGGTTTGTTATAGATTTACAAATCAGATTTGGATGATGAAATTGATGAGGGATTTTTGTTGAGGTTGAGGTACAAGTTGATGCATGGTTGATGCATGGTTCATGTTATTGGTACAGGTTTACAGCAATATATATCATAGTAATAGCGTGATAGTGGTTCCATCATTCTACTTATATTTCAGGGCAGTTGGACGGAGCAAGGACAGGTGGTTGTATCCACCTTCCGATTGTAGCTGGAGAACATAGGGGGTTGTATCCTCCTTCTAGTTGTAGCCAGAGAATTGGGAACTTGGAGCTTCTATTAGGTTGTAGCCTGAGAAATTAGGGGGTTGGAGCCTCCTTCTAGTTGCAGCTGGAAAACAAAGAAAGTTGGTGCTTCCAATGAATGCAATTCTTAAATACATACAAGAAAAATCATTATGTGGTTTTCTCTCGCTTTGGTTTTCCACGTAAAAACATTGGTGTACTGTGTATGTGTATTATTTCTCATTTGTTCATTGTTTATTTACTCTGTAATTATTGATATTTCTACATTTATATAACACTTGCATTTTATGGTTAAAAGGGATTAGATTGTTCTATTACTAATTCACCCCCCCTCTCAGTAATCCAACAATACCTTGGTATGATTGTTTCATTTTTTGGTTTTTGATTTGTTTTCGAAGAGAATAGATTAGTTTCACAGATATTATTGGCTATGTTTTTAGTTTCATGATATGTACTTTGAAACATATGAAATTCATTAACTTTGTTGTCTCGGGAAAGTAGGTGAAATGCAAATAGTTCCTTTGCACACTGGTGGCTTGAAATGTCTAGCGAATTGGTTTTCATCGTGAAAGAGTTTGCTAGAACATAGACAAAGTTTTTTAAGCTACACAAGAAATAGTTCTCTAGCACAACATTAATTTTTGTTTTTGATTGTTTACTATGTCTTTTGATTTTATATCTTTTTTTAGAAGGCACCAGTATATTGCCTATAATGTCTCACAATATTTGGTCTTTTGTTTGAAATTGCAATATGCCAAAACCATTAAAAATTTGATATATTTAAAAATAAAACGCAACCAATAATAAGATAAAAAATGGCTAATCAAAGTCACCTCACACCTCCATGCAATGAAACAGACCAATTTTTTTTTCAAAATATAAAAAGAAAAAAAAATAAAAAAACTATTTTTTTACAATTTCAATGGCCAAGGAACTAATGCCAAGGCAACATAGAGTTATCGGCCAAGCGATTAGAATATAATTTTCCTTGAATAGGTATAATAATTTGCAATTGCAATAAGCTTACAAATAGTCTAGAAGCCTATATAGTCATAGCCACACGATATTCACAAAAAAAAAATGATTCAAGATAGTCTATACAAAGCTAGAGTAATGCAATTCTATACAAAACTTGCTTAAAAGTGTATGTACCTATATGTCTGAATACCAAAATATTGTTAACGTTATTGATGAATCTACATACCAAAATATTGTTAACGTTATTGATGAATCTGCTTGGAAGCTTCGTAGTACCTTCACACTAAACGTCGAAATTTTTTGCAACAATAGAACATTTGATGCTTGCAACAATGTTACTCATGCATATCGTAAAAGCAAGTTGGATTCCACTTAGACATACACACTACAATCAAAATAATCAATAGAGAATACTACCTATAATAATATTTTTGCAATCCTAATGTTTAGCCATAGAAAAAAAAAATGTTCGATGAACTAATGCCTTGGGTCAACGAAGAGTTGATCGAGAAATGATTACAATATACCTAGGTGGACGCATGTATAATAAGATATTGGAAAAATTTATAACATGCCATCAGTTTGAAATCACAAGAGATTTGCTAAAACATGTAAATTACATCTTATTGTTTTGCTCTACTAAGTGTCCAGATCTTGGGTTAACACAAGACACAAGAGTTCTATTTTTTTTGTCCTAGAAAAAGATAATATGAAATAAATTTTAAGAGCTATGAGGAGAAAATCTAAAAATATAGTCCACTAGATTTCGTGTAACAAATAGTCTACAATTCTAGATAGCAAAAAGATGCAAATGCATAAAGTGCATGGTTTTAACTATTCTACTAGACAAATTGAAAATAGAATGTTGTGTATGCAAGAGTGTATGTACCTGCAAGTGTGTGATATTTCAATTCCTTTTCTCAAAGCTAAATATTGCTTGCAAGGTTGTTAGTAGTTTAATTATGCTTTCGGTCAAAACTGCATATTTTTTCATTTGTATTTTAGCAGGAAAATGTTGAATTTTCTAATTAAGAAAGAAAGAATAAAAGAAATAAAGATTTTATTTATCAAAAAATAAGAAAGAACTCATTACCTTAAAAAACCAAATTCAATTGTGTTTTCAACCATGTTTTGGAACTTCACTCTTGATATAAATGTGCATACGAGAATAAAACTCAACATAACGAGGGCCTCTAGTTTTTTTTCTGTATGGAACAACAAACAACTGAGATTCTAAATGTAACTTGCAATTTGGAGCAATAATTTATCTTTAAAGTGGAAAAAATATAAGTACTTATGTTCAATGAAGTTATGAGATAGATACAACTATATTTCTGTGTTGTAACTTTCAAGGATAAAGTTACTATGATCTCAAATTGACTTAAATTGTAGTAAAGCATGAAACAGGTCATCATTAATCGAATATGATTTTGATACATGAATATTCTATTGTTAATTCTACAACTTTGTCCAAACACGATCAATAACATATTTCTCTTCCCACAAAAACATATCTGGTATTTCTTTCATTTCTGTTGAATGGGTTTAGCGTCTGGGTATGTCTTAATCTCATGCACAACAATATCAAGATCAATACCATGCATTTCTTCATAACTCCAAGCGAAAATGTCATGGAATTCCTAGAAAATGGATCTATAATTATGGACCTCATCAGAAGAACATGAGGCATCGATATGAACATTTTCCATGACTCCAAGATTAATTGAAATGTCAAAAGGGATGGTAGGGGAAATATTACTCAAATTCCCTTCATACAAAGCATTGTGTGTAGGTTCAGGAATAGAGGAAATAACAACAATGGTAGACGATGTCAAAATCCATTGATAACTCTCTATTGTCTCGGGTTCCAGGAAGAGAATAGAATGATGATTCCCATCGTCCCATGGAGTATCTTTCATATACATGACCATCATGATCATCTCATCAGTGGGAAAGATCACTTAAAATGGAACGGGAGACGTATCACAGAGAGAAGGAGGAGAAAAATTTATCGATTGAATAGCTTGATAAGCTAATTCTACCAGACTTAAAGGAATGTAGCCATCGTAACGAAGGCAGTCACTAGGGTTGGGTATTATCCAAGGGTCATAAGACTCAGGGGTTTCACTAACAAAATTTGATATCATATTAATCGAGGTGACAAAAGGAGAGGGAATATTGGGTGGGGGAATGGGGAATGTACCCATTAGCATTGAATATTTTAGAAGACCCACACCGACATTCTCATAACCGGGAGGTGTTTTCGAAATGAAAGGTGTGTTTCTAGTACATGAATTAGAATTAAATAAGGCCAGTTGATCGATAGTAATGAATTTTCCTTTGTGTGGGAAACGTAACACACAGAAAAGGGTAGAAACAATTGCACACATGGAATCAATCTAGCTATGACCAAGTAGGAGTTTTCAATCTAGAGGTGCATCAAAGACCTCAACCTCAACGTTAACTACTTTACCTTCTAACATAATAGACAATGAAGGAAGAACACCATAAGGTTTAAACCCTCTACCATTAAAATCTTTGAGAGTATTGTGTGAATCGGTAAGGGTAGGAAAGCCAATGGCTTTCCAACAAGTAACAGACATGACGCAAGTCGAGGCTCCTTCATCAATAATGGTTCGAAAAATATTCTTGTTTTCCACAACAACTTATATCTGAAATGCCAATTGAGGGAGCCTTGGAATATGATCTTCCAAGTCAAATATTATCAGATTGGTATCAGTAGGATCAATTCTACCAATGACCTTTAACAGCGCCTTCCATTGAGTAGGACAACTTTGAAGGACTTTGAGAGCCGACATCACAGAGGGTGCATGTGCAAGGTCTTCTACAATACTATAGTTTTGAGCAGCATGTGCGTTGTTAGGACCCAGAAATGTCTCTTTTTCACTATATCTTTTTCTCATTCAACCTTATCATTTCTATGCTAAAATGCCTAATATAATGTTTGCTAAGACCTTTTCCCAAGGTATGAATCATTGATATTGATTTTGTATTCTTATTTACTGAACATGTTTGATTGGTAGCGTTTCTCATTTTTTATGCATGAATGTTCAACTAATGATCAAAATGTGTAGATTAAATAAAAACATCCAAGTCTTGAAGAAAGATCATTGTTGTTACACTAGATGTTACAATTGTGCGCCAATTCTACATGTTGTTACATGACTACAGCAATTGCGCACCTTTCTTGGAAGTTGTTACACCTACTGCAACAGATTCCCACTGATCCTAGAAGATGGTAAATCATTCAAATCCGTATCCTAAAGACCAATCCTCAAGGCTATTACACGTTTGGCTCGAGATGGTGATCAATATCATTTCCAGATTTTGTGATGATGACAGATCTTTTCTATCATATAAACATCTTGAGAATATATGATTCTCAAGGTTGTTTTGAGTTCGTTTCAACTAAATGCCTCTGTCCTTAAATAACAGAGCTTTGTAACCATTTTGGTGGTAGAGATTAGTTGTGGAATAGAGAGTAAAGTGAAGCATTTTGTATTTGAACATTTTGGCAATTTAATAAAGAAGTGATTTGAGTTTCTCCAACCTACTATAGTCTTTTCGAGTGGATTCAATGAGAAGTAAAGGGCCCACCTTCCTCACAGACTCCCCTCTGTCGTGAGTTTTAGATTAACTACTTTGATTATTTACAGTTGTGTGATTTATCTGTTTATGCATTTCTAGAATACATTTGTTGTTACGGTTCAGTCCCTTTCTTTTAATGCGCATCAGTATGTCTCATGAGAGTTAGAATCAATTGTTGTATACTGCTAGAGAATTGCTTTGAAAGTTAATTCATTTTCTACATTAGATTAAATCTTTGTTTTCAAGCAAAAGTAAATAGAAGTGTGAATTCGCTTTCTGCAATTAAGTAGACTTCCTTTCAACAATTAGCACAAAACTTCCTTCTACAAGAGTAATATAGAAAATTATAATAGATTAGATAATCCAGGATTCTTATACACTCATCAAATTCTACTCCTAGAAACTAGATTTCAATTATGCAAGTGTGACTTCAATTCTGCAACGATAGATTAGAATTCCAGTTGTGTCAACAAATTATGTTTCTTTTAGTGTTAATTTACCTTATTGCAATTTGATTAGTGTTTGCTTTCATAATCTAGCATAGACTGTGCACAATTATCTTACAATAACAAAACTTCTCTGGGTTTGACAATTCATATTGAACACCTTAATTATCTATTTATTTAGACAATTAAAGTGCACAACATGCGAAGGGATTAAAGGAAGACTTTTGAAAAACGTCCTTGGGAGGAGGAAGAAGAACTGTATCTAGGCCCGGTCGTTCAAGATGAAGAGGACCATTTGGAGGTGAAGTTGGTGAAGGAGGTTGAACCAATGGAGGTGGTGTATCATCAAATTTCTCTTTCGAAGGAGAATAATCGTTGGCTCGAGTTGCAACAGCAACTTCGTTCTTATTGGATTCACCAGTACACACAAGTATGTAAGACATGGTGGAGGGAGAAGGTTGGTCATGAATGACCAATTGGGCCTGCTGCTGAGAAGGGAAAGGTTGTGACAAGATGGCGGGAGTAGGAAGTGTTTCAGTCCCTTGCAGGAATTTATTAACCTCAACACGTTGCGGACAATATTTCATATAATGATCCTCACCACAGATATGGCAAGGATATCAAGGTTTACGTTTGTATTTATCATCAGCGGGATGGGTTTTGGTTTTTTTCAGATTTTTAGTTATTATTTTTTCCTCCTTATTCTTACCCTTCCCCTTCTTTTTATTTTTATTTTTACCGGTAGGTGTAGATTAAAACAAATTAACTTCAAAGGTTTTACCAGAGGAAGGAGTCGAAGTAGGAGTAGTTGGTACATTAGTAGTAGACTTGGGATTGGAATGAATGGCTGGTTTAGACTGAGACTCGGCATGGAAAGTGCCAATCATGCCATCAACAACATGAGAAGCTACTAGAGGTGTTAGGGTAGGATTTGTGGAAGGACGAGGAGCATCATGGATTAAGTCATATAGAGTGCCCATTTGTGAATAAACGAGATCTAATATTGAGCATGACTAATCTCCTTCTCTTTAATGACAACACTACCCATGGAAACATCATGGGCTATAGGACCAATAAGTGATTTGGTAAACCACTCGGCCAACAATTGGTCAGGAAGGGGAACTTTGATTAAGCGTCTTCTCCTCCTCCATTCATGAATATGATCAAAAATGTGAGTAGAAGAGGATTGTTTGAAAGAACTCCAAATTTCAGTTCATGTCTCATATCATATTGGCAATTGGTAATGCATTGAGAACATCATGGATAGGGTATTGAATTCATTAAAGAATCCTCATGGTAAATCAATATACCATTTGGTTTCCGAACCCGTAAGAGTTCGTTGGAAAATATGTAATCTTATAGAGTCATCCATCAATGAGTTGGATGAACACCAAAGATGGAATGTTATGACGTGATTATTTGGGTCTTCTCCCGGTCAGCCTTCAAACTTATGGATGTCCTATGGTAATTTGGTAGGTATGATAGGCCAATGAGGAGAATACAAAATAGGATCATTGAAAATCCTAGATAAATCTGTTAAATCCAACGTAGCAAGAAATGGAAATTGTCTATTCACTTGAGGAAAATGGTAGTTTTGAGGAGGTAATATTGTAGGTATAATAGTAGGACCATAAGTTGTCTATAGATAGTTAGAAAGTCCTAACAAATTAGGTGTTGGAGGACTTTGAGTCGCATATCCAACAAATTTTGGTTGATTAGGCAAGGCTCCTTGGAAAGGAGCATTAGACTGAAAATTTTGACCCCAAGCAGGATTCATGGAGACTAGATATGGTTGCCTGAGATTAGGGGGTACAAAAGAATTAACTCGAGGAATTTTTCCCCTAGGCGGTTGTTGATTCTCTTGGAAAGGAAAATTCCAAGTTTGGGATTGTAATCCAGGGATAAATTGTCCATAAAATGGGTTATGGGCTCCAACTTGAGGTTTCCCCCCAACATGAGGTTGTCCCCCAACTTGAGGTTGTCCTCCAATAGGAATTTGAAAACCAGAAGAGATAGAATGACTTGTGCCTCCAACTTGATTGGAGATACTAGAGCCAGGATGATTAGCTCCTCTAGACGAAGGTGGAGGAGGAATGTGAGGCCCTCTGGAGAGAACCTGGGTAGGTGTAGGAACAAAACTACTAGCAGCATTATACCCATGAGGAAAAAAAATACTAGACCCTCTAGATGGATTCTGGGCAGGATTAGTAGTGGAAGTATTTAAAGCATTGTACCTAGGAGGAAATGAAGGATTTTATCTCAGCGAAAGAGGTGTTTCAATAGGAGATTGAGTGAAAACTACACTTATGGCAGTAGTAGACATAACTTGTGGGACCATGGTAGAGTGGGCGAGCTGGAGAGGAAGAATCGAGTGAGAACCAACCAACAATTGCTCTAGAACCGTGACAACATTGTTGGTTGCACCATTAAGATGATCTAAAGGTACTGTGTAAGCAGTGGAATTCGCAGGTGTACATGATGCCATAGGTTGATCAAAGGCCCTCAGGCGTAAATGACTCATGCCTAGTTTGTCAAAAATATCTTTTCCTGAAGAGGTCCTCCAAAGAGAACGACTAGGACCAGGAGAGCTAGAATCAAAGCATCCAGCCATATGAACTGGGGTTTGAAATGATTCACTTTGAAAAAATGGATCATCTACACCAGACTCTGTATGTGGTCCAGCAGGTATTCCAATCTATTCTTCAGCAACAACGTCTCCCGATGAATTTATCCGGAGCAAATGTGGTTCTTGTACAACACCTAATAATGGATTGACAGGAAGGATAGATTCCTCCAATGGAGTAGAACTTCCAATTTCAGAGGTTGTGTCGTTATTGACTACTCCTTCAGGAGAGCCCTCTGGTGAGTTAGGAGTCAAAGGAGCGCAATCCTTCGGTTCTTCCAGAGGTAACCCTTTCATCCTCCATGAACGGCGAGGGTCGATGGTGGCCACACCTAAACAAAGAACGAAATAAATCTAGGGCCAACTAGAGAAACAAACATCACTCACTAATAAAATATAGATATCAGACATGCAAACAAACCTTCTTATTTCGAAGTCACTAGTTGGTGATGCAATCCAACATTGTGAAATCAAGACAAGAAGGGGTTGGGATAAAGCAGATGGAAAAGTTACATTGACAACCTGCTTAACGGACTTACACCCTGGTGCAAGCTCCCACACATACTTAATTTCAGGTACCATGAATACTTGCCCCTCCACATTCACCTCGTGTAAACACCCTAAAGAGATAGGACACTAAGGTTACCAACTACTACAATGATGCCTAGGGAAATAGTCAACAGTCCGATCCACGCGCAAAGGCAGGGTATCTAAGCCCAAAATCAACTTGAGAAGGTCCCCACAGGATTTTATTCTCAAGTGACCCCCAATAATACGCGCAATCTCTACACTAAGACCAACAATGCAGGGTGAATAACTTTTCCAGTCTTAATGTGACCTCGGGTTTGACCCTTGTGTTAGAAGGGATTCCCAGGGTAAAATGTAGCAAGTGGATTTGAACTCTCCCTATCACAAGATACTATTGTTTGTTTTGATTCTTTGGAGAGTGTTCCTTACAACCTATTCCAAAGCGTTATCCTAGCTAATATTGGTGTAGAGAATTTCTATAAAATAAAAGTAGCTAATAGATTTTAATATTACGTTGTATTTTAAAGAGGTTGTTGCTTACTCAAAAGGGAAACGGAAATGAAACTGACGATGTATTTGACCTTAACCCAATAAAATGAAAGAAGAGATGATTATGAAATCTTGTAATTCAATGAAATCTAATTACAGTAGGGAGAAGGTGTCTCTTTTTGGAATACAAAAGCTACGAAACCCAATTTCTCTATTTTTGAATGAAAAATATTCCAAATAATCAAAAACTACAAAATTTCCCAATTTTCTCTTTTTACAATATTTGAATGCAATAATTATCTTGTAAAGATTACTAAAAAGAAGAATAACTTTAGTTATTTCTTTCTCAAAACAGATCAGAGATGTAATGAGGAAAAGAAAGCATAATCCAAAACAACTTAGCACATTCTCGACACTATTCCCAAATCAAACTCACAGTGTCGAAAAAAATGAAATGATAAGAAAACCTTTTGTCAAATACAAACAAAAATGTTTCTCAATCAACTAACAATCCAGGAAGTAAAAACAAACAATCCAAAACTCCAAACAAATCAAGGACTCTTGTGACAAAAACCAAAAGCAAAAACTTGCAAAGTTTACAAAGAAAACTTTCTATTTCTGAAAATCAATCAATTGCAAGATTCAAACTTATAAATCAATCATTCACTAATGTTAGAAGTTCATCCTAGGTAGTTGAGGCAAAACTAGGTAGAAAAAATAAAAAATGGATGTCTTCAACAATTCCTACAGTAATCGTCGCAGGTTGTAGTGGAGCAGAGTGTGACGATCTAAGGTCGTCGCACTAGTCTGCACCAATAGAGTGCGACGTCAAAGGATCTTTGCAGCCTGTCAATAGGGTACAATGCGATTATCTCTGAACATAAAGAAAAAATGGAAGAAAGACAAAAATTCTCACTGAACTTTCAAACCCAGAGAGTCAAGATGGATCACCCACAGACTTAGAGAATGAAATTGACCATAAGAAGGCAGGCTAAAAGAAAATAAGAGGAAAAAAACCAAAAAAGGAAGTTGATCCCCAATTTTGTTATCATACTAATCGGTAAATGAGGACACAAACAGATCTCCCTAGTTTCACCCGAAACTAGAACAAAACAAAACAGAATATAAACTTTCCCTGGGCTTTAATTATCAAGCATACTAACTAATAAATGATACATGGAATACCTTTTAAATGTCATTTTTCCTTTCTAGTATCATCCTCGCTCCATTCCAAATATTATGCGATATTGAACCTGTAAAGAGACACAAGCCAACAAAGTGAAAGTAACAGTGTATACTCAACAAAAACCTATGTGATCAAGGAGTCATACAATAAAATAAGACCAATTTTACGGGAAATAAACATATTGTTGTATCATATTAAATAGAAAGTGGAGAATACAACCCATGCCTTGATGTTGCAAGGTCCCCTTTCAATGGATCTTTTCCCCAACACACACATCTTTTCTCCAAATCCTTTGGATGAAGAAGATCCACAATCTGACTTGTAGAACTAAAGCAAATCTCTCAAGAATAATTTGTAGTAGAACTCTCCATGCAAATCTTAGCCTATTCAACCTTAGCCTTTTCCATAAGAGATAATTCTTTATATAGGGTGAAATAAGGATGTATGAGGATATTAGGATGATCCCACTAAATCACATAAGCGATTAAGATCCAAACCGATCGGAGGCCACCTCATCTTCTAGAAGATTCCCTTCTAGAACATTCGTGAATTTTGAATTTTCCTTTGCTTTAAGCATCGTTTCACCCCATGCATAGGCAGCCTATGATGACATCATAGTCCATTTTTAGTGCAGAGTGCGATGATCAAGCATCATCACACCCCATACATATCGCAGGGTGCGGCGACCTTCCTTGTTATGGTTTTTGAAAGACTAAAAGAAAACCACTTCTCTCATGGAGAAAGTCTCTTTTAATATTTTTAGGGAACATGAACACATGTTTTGAGTTGATCACTGGGGTGACCAAAGTAATGTGTAACTACAATGCAAGATCTGATGTATTTGATGATGTCCTGTCAAATTTTTTTCCAGTAAAAATGTTTCTGAAGAACGACCACAATTTTCTCTACACCATAATGTCGTGCCAACTAACTGTAGTGGGATTCCCAAATCATATTTGCATGCTCGCTTGTAGGAACACAGAGATGGCCCAGGTGGAATAAGAGCCCATATTTAATATGAAAATCAGTGACAGTTGTGCCTGTACCCAAGAGCTGATACGTGGTGGCGAAGTCTGGATCTTGTTGATAAAGTTGGGGCTACTTAGATGTTTCACGTCCATATGAATGGATCACAGTGGTGAGTGCAGCCAAAGGAGGCCGAATGAGGCATTCAACGACAATATTGGATATAAATGTTGTATACTTGATGTTGAGATGAAACTGTTGCATTTAATTGACTATACTTGATGCAAGAATTTAATCGACATAAAGGATAGTCGATTAAATTCAGACACCAAATTGGTGTATGAGATCCTTTTGTTTGTGGGACAAGGGACCTCCTACGCTCAACGATTTGAACATGTGACTTTTTAGGAGGAAACACATGTTCTTAACCATTAGGCCCACTCAGGGTGTATATTTTACCTAAGAGGGAATGTTGAATAATATTATTATATTATATTTATTTATTAGGTCCTATTGTTCCTTTGTAAAAGTTGGCCCTTTTGTGCCTTGAAAATTAAATGTAAATTAAGAGGGTAAAGTGACAGGTCAACCCAAACCTAATTTTAGGCTGGCCAGACCACTATTTATAAGGGAGGCCAGCACCTCATTTGGACACACTTACCAACTAGCTCTGTAGTGTGCAAGTCTTGGAGGAGAACCTACTACAACTGGGGGTGACGTCAAGGAGCTTTTTGGTCTATATCTTGGTATCTATTCAATTTTTGGTTTATCTATATTAAGGAAGTTTCTATTGGGTTTTCTTCCCCATGAGGGTTTTCTAGGATAAAATGTTGTGTACCTTGTGACTGTGTTTATTTAAGTTAACCTTATATGATGTTGAAGTATTAAATGCTCATGCACTTTGGATATATATTAATAACAACATTACCAATTAACATGGTATCAGAGCTAAACTGAATAAGAGCAATGTTATTGGGTATTTATATTTCTTGATTGTTGGGACAAGAAAATTAGGGATTTTTATAGAGAAAGAATTTTTTTACCAAGGATAGCATTGGGAGTTGTGCCTAACCCTAGTGCATCTTTTGATACCCTAGACAAAGTATTCCATTGTTTAAATATTTTGAAAATTCAAAATTAGGGTTTGGTTGGTACCAGAAAACTAGAAAACCTAAAATTACCAGTTTAGATTTGCGCGGGTCAAATCTTGGAATTCTTAGTAACAACCAACACTAGTCAAATCGCCTCATCCCAACGCATCTCCTGGTAAAGTTTGATTCATTTTTTAGCACTTTCAGTTTTGGTCATTTTTCTAGCCTCGGGGTCAAAATGCCTTCAAGCACTAAGCTTGATGAAAAATTAGAAGGTGTGGAAAATTTATTTTCCTGGAAATCCAGAATTGTTATCATTCTTGAAGAGAATTATCTTGTGCAATTTATAAAGGATAATGTTAATGTTTTGTAGCTAGAAGGAAATGAGGCCAAAGAGAAGTACAAGAAGGACATGATTAGGGCAAAGAGAATAATTACATATTCCATCAAAGACCACGTGATCCCTTAAGTGTCTTCCAAGGATGCCTTGAAGGAAATGTTTGATTCCCTATCCAGGATGTATGAAGGAAGAAACATTAACAGGAAGATGAACTTGAGAACCCAACTCAAGAATGCTAAAATGAAAAAAGGAGAAACAATTCAATATTATTTTTTTAGGGTTTCTCATTTCAAGAAATAACTAGAAGCAATTAGAGACAAGGTGGATGAAGATGAAATCATGATGATTTCTCTCAATGGTCTCACAAGACCTTGGGATGCTTTTATCCAAACAGTGTGTGCTAGAAAAGAAAAACTCCAATTTGACAATTTATGGGAAGAGTGTGTTTAGGAAGAAGCAAGAGTTGCAAACAGAGAAGTCATTATAAGAGAAGATCAAGATCAAGCTCTAGCTACTCATTCCAATAAAGGAAGGGTAAAAATAAAGACCCGCTTCCATAAGGAGACTCACTCTCATAAGGAGCCTCACTCCCCTAAGAAATTTCAGAAGTACTAGAAAGGACAAAGGAGGCAAAGGGATTTCTCCTCCTACAAGTGCTATCATTGTGAAAGGATGGGACACATTGCTAAAACCTGTCCTCTCAAGATAGAACAATAAAAGAAGAAAAATAACAAAATGCATCATGCCCATGCAGTCAAAGATGATGATCCACCCAAGAAGTTAGCGAGAGAAGAGATAGAAGAATATGTTTTGTTTTTAGCTCTCTTTGGGACCGTGACACCTGGAAATGATACTTGGATCATAGATAATGGTGGTTCCAAGCACTTGATAGGTCACAAGAATACTCTCTCTAGCCTTGAAGAGAAGAACTCCCCCTAGAAAGTCTCACTTGGAGATGACTATCAAAACCCAATCAAATGAATAGGAAAAGACACCTACAAGCTTGATTCAGGAACTCCAATAACGATGAAGGATGTACTCTATGTACCAGGTTTGAGGGAAAAATTACTTTATATTTATGCTTTAGACAACAAAGTTTTTCGGGTTGCATTTGTAGATGGTAAATTTCTTATGTGGTCAAAAGGAAAAAAATATAGAATATGCAATTGTTATCGGAATAGAATAAGGTGGCTTTTACAAATTAAAAGGTCACTTGGATGCATCCTTAACACATAGTAATGTAATTCCATGTGAAATTTGGCATAGAAGGATTGTTCACATTAACTACAAATCCCTACCATATGTGAGCAAGGTAGTCACTGGTTTACCAAAATTAAAGGTTGATCATGAAGGTGTATGTAAAGGATGTGCACATGGAAATATTACGAAGAATCCTTTTCCGAAAAGTGACAGCAAACCTGATGGAATATTGGATATTGTTCATTCATATGTATGTGGTCCAATGCCATCAACTTCATTAAGAGGGTATGTATACTATGTCACATTTGTTGATAATTCTCTCGTAAGACTTGGGTTTAATTTTTAAAGTTAAAGATGAAGTGTTTGAAAAAATCAAAGAGTTCAAAGCTTTAGTAGAAAACCTCTTTGAGAAGAAGATTAAGATACTCAAGCCAAATAATGGAGGATAGTACACTTAAAATGAATTCAAAGACTTTTGTAGAGATGCCAGAATTAAGAGGGATCTCACCACTTCTTACAACCCACAACAAAATGGTGTAGCGGAAAGAAAGAATCGAACAATCGTGGAAGCAGTGAAAGCCATGATCCATGATCAAGATCTTCCAATGCACTTATGGGATGAAGTAGCCAGAACAATAGTATATTTTCATAACAGAATATCCCATAGTTCTCTTGGATTCAAGACTCCTAAAGAGATGTTTACCAGAAAGAATCCAGAAGTCATCCATCTCAAAATATTTGGTTGTCTAGTCTATGTACATATTTCGAAAGAGAAGAGAACCAAGCTAGATCCTTCCGAAAAGAAAGGAGTATTTGTTTGATATTGTGAAGTCTATAAGCCCTTCAGAATCTACATCCTAGGTTACTGTCAGATTGAGATCATACGATATGTTACCTTTAGTGAAGATGCAACTTTCAACAGATCCAGGAAATGTCAATTGGAAGAAGTCTATGAAGAAGAACCTATAGCTCCCAGAGTTGCAAAACCTAAAAAGGAAGTTGTAGTTACTCTTGATGATGTTATATCGGAGGATCATGATATGGTGGAACCTCAGGAACCACCTCGTGAGATCATCTCTCACAAGAGAAAACCAGCTTGGGAACGTGAAATCATTCAAGATGCAGAGAAGTATTGTGCTCCCGAAGGAACCATGAGACAAAGCAGGAAGCCTACTTTATTATGTGTCTTTGATGTCTGATCTCATTAATAAGGAACCTACTTTCTTTGAAGAAGCTTCTGGATATTTTTGATAAATTTGGGGCTACTTAGATGTTTCATGTTCATAGGAATGGAGCACAGTGGTGAGTGCAGCCATAGGGGGTCGACTGAGGTAGTCAACGACAAGATTGGAGATACTTGTTGTATACTTGATGTTGAGATGAAACTGTTGCAGGTAGGTGGACCACTTCTGATGGAGATCATTATGAAATTCCCCCTATGTATTTATGAACTACAAAGGCTTGTGATCAGTGTGCATGATCATCTCTTTCCCCAGAATGTAATGTTTCCATTGACGAAAGGATTGTACAATGGAATACATTTCCTTGTCATAGGTGGGGTATTTTTTGACAATATTAGAGAGTTTATCACTATGGTATGCCACTGTATGCCCATGCTGAGTGTGAACTGCACCCACGGCATAGTCAGATGCATCAGTCTCAATATTGAATGATTGTTGCAGATCAGGAAAGGAGAGTATTGGAGTTGAGCACAAGAAATGATTCAAATCATCGAATTCTCATTGCTTCTCCTTCCCCCACAAAAACTTGGCCCTTCCACCACCCTTGGTCACCTGCCTGAGGGCCCATGCAATATGGAATAATCCCAACATGAACTGTTGGTAGAAGTTGGCTAGTCCCAGAAATCTCTAAAGCTCGGTCAGTGTGGTCAAGGCTGGCCAGTCACATATGACCTGGATCTTAACTGGATCAACATATACCCCATTCTCATCAACAATGTAGCCCAAGTATTAGACCATGTTCATGCCAAAAGAGCATTTTTCCAAGTTGACATAAATCTTGTGCTATTGTAGAGTGCTCAAAACCTGTTGAATATGTCGCATGTGCTCCTCCCACGTTCTGTCGAAGATGAGGATGTCATCCAAATATACTACCACAAAGGAGTTGGTGAAGGGTCTCAATACATCATCCATCAACCTCATGAAAGTGGTTGGTGCATTTGTTAAGACAAAGGGCATGACTAGCCATTCATAGAGACCTTATTTAGACTTGAAGGTTGTCTTCCATACATCAGTTGGTTCAATGGGAACCTAGTGGTAGCCATACTTTAGGTAAATATTGTTGAAGAAATTTTCCCCCTTGAGTTGGTCAAGCAGGTCATTAATCCTGGGAATAGGGTAGTGATTCCTAACTGTGATTTTGTTTAAGGCTCTGTAATCAATGCAGATTCACCAAGTCCCATTCTTCTTCTGTACCAATACAATCAGGCTTCCACAAGGGGAGGATTTGGGCCTGATGTGCCCCTTTTGAAGAATCTCTTGGATTTGAAAATTTATTTCATCATTCTCCATCAACAAGCATCGATAGACTGGTCCATTAGGTAGCGACGCACCGGGGGTCAAATCAATTGGATGCTTGACTTGGTAGTGTGTCGGTACCCCTATAGGTGAGGTGAATATGTCTTTGTATTCTTCCACAATCCCATCCACTTGCTTTTGTTGCAAAGAGAGGCATTGTGTAGAGGCCACGGATGTGGCGGTGACATTCTGCTTACTGTGAGCATGGATCACAAAGATCTCTTCCTTAGCAAAGCTAGTCGATGGTGTATGGTTGCAGGTGTGGTTTCGTTGGCAGGTCCAGTCGTTTGATGACCTCTGCTAAAATCAGATTCTTCTAACTACCATTGTCAACAATGAAATGAATCGGAGCCCCCTTGACCCACATCTATGAGTGAAAGAGGTGTTCCCCTTCCTTTGGTTCTTTTGGTTTGCTTGGCCAGACTTTGGTGGTAGCGACAATGGAATTGGGTTTAGCATCGATAATCTACTTCCCTCCTTTAGGATTTGACTCAGAATCAGAATCGGCCTCTGACTCGAAAGCCTTCAGCTCATCCACAAGGGACTGCTTGGAGTGACATTATTTGGTGTTGTGCCAAGGACTTTTATGGTACTCACACCATTTTCCTGTGTCCTTCTTCGTCTTCTCATTTCCCTTCTTTTGTTGCGGCTTGGACTGATTGTCTTAAGGGAAACCATCTCGACTTGGTCCCTTTTTGTGTTGGTTGGGGCTGCCTTTTCCCTGTTTCAATTGTGAGGGGTTTGCAGATCCAAACTCTCGTAGTTTCTGCTTAAATTTATGCTCGATCTTGACAACTTATCTATAATTTGTGCCCAATGAGGCAATGTCCAGGAACTCCATTTATGTTTGAATGTATCTATGAAAACAGTCACGGTATTTGAGCACCAGATGACGCTCATATTATTTGATACCCGATTTGGTGAGTAGGGTATGGAAAATATTGGTGAAATCTGGTATTGTCTAGTCTCTATCTTGACATAGGATGGTCCATCTAGTGTACTAGTCCTCGTAGCTTCCAATAGGGTAGTATTGTTATTTAATGGCATCCTAGAAGGAATACCATGTAGGGGCCACCACAAACATTGTATATTCCTCCACGTCCCTTTGCTCGGAGCAAGTATCCCACCAGTCTTTAACACGGGGAAGGACCTTGAGGAGTGCAAAATTGAACGTTTCCCTATCGAAAAAATTGTGGACCGAAAAATATCCTTCGAGAAAATTAAACCATTTATCTACAACATTTGCATCTATCAGTCCTTCAAATAATGGAATATCAAAATTTACATGTACCTTGAAGGGGCTTGCATGGCCGCTTGATGAAGATGCTTATCCTATGGGCAGTCGTCGAAGGATATGCATGAAGTTTTCCATCATTTCGTTACTTTGTCGTGCAAGGTCTTCCTCGAGCAACATTTTAATAGGATCTCCTTATCCATCATCTTTATTTTCGTCCCCCATGGGTTGTTTTCAGGCTCGGCGCGGCCGATATTGTAATGGATCGATTGGTTCGAGTCCCAACTTCTTGTACATAGATCTTGTTGGGGACATGCATGAAGAAAAATAAATGAATATCATAACACTCTAATACCACTGATATGGATTTAGGAGCAGAAAGAACTGATTAACAGTTTGTATACAATAAACATAGAGATATGAAGAATAACATAAGCATCCAGTGATCAATATCTTCTATTAAATAATGAAATAGGATGAAACTGTAAAACTACACAACTGAAACACTTGCTTGAATGGTGGTAGCTATCTCTGAGAAGAGATGTGGCTGCTACACGCATCCATTTGAGAAGAATGGATTACAATGAGGCTCCAAGGGCCTTTTTGATATTACTCATGAATGCCAAAACCCTATACATCCAAAAACCTAACCCTAGAAGGTGAAACGTCAGAATTCATGTAGGCCCTATGGGTAAGTTGGTGTAATTTGGTACCTTAACTTCCAAGGGTCATAAATTTTTCATACGACCTATTTTTTAGGCCCGTGATAGCCCTTTGGAAAGTTCTTTCAGAGAACTACACATTCTACCATCAAACTCTGACTCTGTATACAGTGTGACTATGGCGAGCCAAAAAAACAACGTTTAGGGCCCCAAAGTAACCATGGAAGTACAAAAAGATATGCTTACATGAAAACATACAAAATAATCCAGTTGGATTAGGTGAGAGGCCACCCATATCCACCTATAGGATGTGTGGGGCTTCAGACAACCCCAAAAGTGTAGAACTCACAATTACAAAGCAGTACAGAAGAACGTGTTGAAAAAAATGGACATAAGTAGCCATTTGGAATAGGTGGGTGCCCACCAATTTCCACCTGGATCACTAGTCGACTACCCCTATGGAGGTGGTAACTCCCTTTGATGTTGAGAATCTATGTCCCAGGCAGGTATGTGGGCATTCTAAGGTGGATCTACTGGTATACATGATTTACAAGGACCTTAACTATTCACTCATTATGTTTCTATGTATAAGGTGATTGCTCTTTGTAAGGGTTGTCATAGCCATAGTTTATAACACATTACCCACATGGACCCTCTCTTTCATATCTATGTACCACAATTGGGACTTTAGAGGATATTCTACACATGATTATTTAGTTGCACACTTTTTGAGTCATATCACATATTTTGAGGCATTGGTCACCATCTTCGAGACACCTATGGGATACTTTCATCTGCATGGACATCCTCTATACTCCCCATGTTTAAAAAGACAATATGTTCCCCTCCTTTGTGTAATGCCTTATTTTGACCTAGGAAACTAAATTTACTCATGGCCTAATTGTGTTTTCATTTCCTTATTATCTGTGGAACACTATTAAACATTGGCACTTCAAGTTAAGGACATGTGGACCTACATATGTGTAAATATTGTGAATGATTATTGTTATGTTGTTAATGACATATGATATATGATTCACTTCTAGTATTCAAGTTTTTATTGAAGGATATCGGCATGTGCATATCAGGTTCAGTGATATGTTTTAAATGCAATCACATGCCAATAGTATATGGTTATGCATGAGATCATGTGGTAAACTAAACTACAAGTTGAAAGTGATATGTAAAATCCATAAAAGTGTGATAGTGAGTGGTCTATGTATTGTTCATCGAATGAGAAATGATATGATAGGGATTATCTTCTTGTTACATTCGTTCAGATGCATTCCTATGACATTTGGTAAATTGCAGGTTTTCTAGGTGGCGCGATTGCCTGAAATTGGATATCCAATGACAAATATCCCAGAACACAACACCATAGTATGGTTCATGATAGGGTGTTGACCCTAGTTCTATCAGGATGGGTGGAGGCATTTTCCATTGTTTATCTTTTGAAACCTAGAAGCATGGGAGGGTTTTGTTAAACCACGCTCCCCTAGACGTGTGATGGTGACTATTAGTTTCCTGCTAGGGAAGCTTGGTCAAGGTAGTTGACACTTCCACTTATGATTTCTATTTACAGTTATATCAATATAGTTAACGCTACAATATATTCCAATAGAGGAAGGATAGGAACTGGAATATGGAAGTAGGTTAAGGAGGAAGGGTGTTTCAGAGTAGTTGGGAGTGTTATTGGGTTTTAATCAAGTAATATTATTACCTGACTTATTCTCTTATTGTATTAAATTTTTTATTTGGTTATGATAATCTAAGTGAATGTTAATTGATGTATTAATGGTATAATGTTAGTATAAATGATTCATTATAGAGTTTATTGCATTATATGACTTGGTTGTGAGCATGGAGGGAAGTTGAAATCTTTGTTCAAGAATATATAACTTGTGAAGGTAGGTTAGTTTACTTTTTCATTACCACTTCAAGTTACTCACCCACCTTAGGAAATAATAACTAATTTTCATGTCACATTTCATGTTGAAAAGACTAATAAAAATAGCCAAAGGGTGAAATCACGAAGGTGGGTTACACTTTCGTGACAATCGGGTTTCCAAATTTTCGAAAAACAACTTTTCGGCCGAACTAAAAAACTTTTTCGGCCGAAAGATTTAATTTTCGGTCGAACTATTGTTCGGCCGAAAACATAAACGTCAAATCGAACGGAGCCATAACCGGGCCCTCGATTTGCGTGTAGAAATTTGGTTGGCCGGATATTTTTTTTCCGACAATAGTTTTTCGGCCGAACTATGTTTCGGCAGAAAGATTGTTCGGCCGAATAATCTTTCGGCCGAAAAATAGTTCGGCCGAAAGATGTTTTATATAATATCCACACATCGAAGAGTCACGGTTAGAAACTTTTTTGGTTGCGAGAGTCTGTGTCGCAGAGAGCTGTTGTCGAGGTCTGTGTCGTAGAGAGCTGTTGCTGAGCTGTTGCTGAGGTCTGTTGTCGAGCTGTGTCACCAGAAATTTGGAGGTATTTTATATTTCCGTGTTTGCGTTTGCGTACAGATATATTTCCGTGTTTGCGTACAGTTATATTTCCATGTTTGCGTTTATATTGCGTTTATATTGCGTTATGTATATTGCGTTTATATTGCGTTATGTATATTGCATTTAAATTGCGTTTATATTGTTATATTCCAATATAACAGTTATATGTGCAATATAACAATATGTGTGTTTATATGAGTTTACATAATATTGATTTATAATGCGTTTACATAATATTGCGTGTTATATTGAGTTATATTGTGTTTAACAATATGTGTGTTTATATGAGTTATGTGAGTTATATTGCGTTTAACAATATGTGTGTTTATATGAGTTATGTGAGTTATATTGCGTTTAGCAATATGTGCGTTTATATGAGTTATGTGAGTTATATTGCGTTTAACAATATGTGCGTTTATATGAGTTATGTGAGTTATATTGCGTTTATATGTGCGTGTTATATTGCGTGTTATATTGCGTTTATATGTGTGTGTTATATTGCGTGTTATATTGCACATATAAACGCAATATGTGTGTGTTATATTGCGTTTATATGTGCAATATAACAGTTATATGTGCAATATAACAATATGTGCGTTTATATGTGCAATATAACAATATGTGCGTTTATATTGTGTGTTATATTGCGTTTATATTGCGTTTATATGTGCAATATAACAGTTATATTTCATTTATATTGCGTTTATATAACAGTTTATATTGTGTAATATAACTGTGCAATATTGCGTTATATTGCGTTTATGTTGCAGTTTATATTGCGTTTATATTGCAGTTTATATTGCAGTTATATTGCGTTTATATTGCAGTTATATTGCGTTTATATTGCATTTTGTATTGTGCAATATAAGTGTGCAATATACAGTTATATTGCACATATATGTATATTGCGTTATGTATATTGCACAGTTATATGTATATTGCACAGTTATATTGCGTTTGTATATGCACAGTTATATTGCACAGTTATGTTATATTGCACAGTTATATTGCGTTTGTATATGCACAGTTATGTTATATTGCACAGTTATGTTATATTGCACTGTTATATTGCGTATGTTATATATGCACAGTTATGTTATATTGCACAGTTATGTTATGTTATATTGCGTATGTTATATCAAGCACAGTTATGTTATGTTATATTGCGCACTTATGTTATGTTATGCATAGTTATGTTATGTTATATTGCGCGTTTGTATATGCACAGTTATGTTATATTGCACAGTTATATTGCGTATGTTATATATGCACAGTTGTGTTATATTGCACAGTTATGTTATGTTATATTGCGTATGTTATATTGCACAGTTATGT
>SNQJ01S0011796.1:171645-199195 GCA_010110895.2 Picea sitchensis
ACACTCATCACTTCAATTTATTATTTAAATAATTTATTCTTTGCAACAACTTTGACTACTTTGACCTTTTGGGGCTTCTAGATGACTCATGAGGGTTCTCCAACTTCACATGGCCATAACTCTCTAACCGTGAGGAGTTATGTGACGTTCCACATACCACTAGAAATGGATTGACATGTACTATCCATATAGAATAGTCTTACCTTCAAATATATTAAAAATCATACCATTATACATGAAACAAACTTGGGTCCATTACCCAAACCTTTGTGCTACCAAACTTTCTTCAAGGGTTGACATCAATGACAACCAACAAAAATGATCAATAGGTACAATAAATTTGGACATAAATAATGACGACATAGATTTGAACTGGAGAAAACTTGAGCAACTAATTTCCACGTGGCTAAAAATTGAATAAATATAGGTCCATCTTAATTTTCTTTGACAACAGGAAAAGAAACTAACAAAAGCAAGAAGGTTGGACCAGGGTACTCTAGGTTTGAACTAGCAAAACCAAAAAATAATCAATACATTGTATCGTGTTTGCGATGAATAATGTCACAAACTTCTTGGAGTGAAACTATGCACTAATCCAGTTGCTAGTTCGTTTATACAATGTAGAAATGGTCAATGATGCACCACCATTGAGAGGTCTCATGACTAGATATGAAACAAAAATAGTGTTCAGGTTCCATTGAATATTGAATAGTTGGATACATTAACAAAACATTTTTTACAACTTCGTGTTACAATAATTAATGAGGCATCTCTAATAGAAGAAATATTCTTATACAAACTCGAAAAATGTCTAGGAAAAATAAAATAAGCAACTACATTATACTTTGGTGTTGTTGACTTAATATTTCCTAGAGATATGCCCCATACACAACCTAGGAGTTCAATGATATTTGAAGAACGAGTTATCAAGAAACAAAAAAATTCATACACCTTTTTGTCAAGATAAGGTCAAGTGATATGAATTGCAGATCACGATATGTCAAAAAGACATAGATATCATTAGAAACTTGAACAAAATGAGACTTAACAAACAATGGCATCAAAGAACCAAACAAGCACATTGCTACAACAATATACGCATTCACTAGAAATACAAGAAATAACACATAGGTTTTTATGCAAAGAGAAATTTGTTGTTGATCATGTTTAGACAAAGTTGCAGAATTAACAATGGAATGTTCATGTATCAGAAGCATATTTGGATGAAAATGACATGATTCATGCTTTAGTACAATTTAAGTCAAATTGATATCATAGTAACATCTTCCTTCAAATTTATAGCGAAGCAATATATCAGTGTTGTTAGAAAATTGGTTGTCATTGATTTCAACCTTAGAAGAAGCCCTAAAGAAAATCCCAAAATCCCCTAAAAAGCTTTAAAGAGCCTTGAAGGAGATTTTACATAAGTGTATATAACTCCAAATTGTCCCCCTTATGGCATATATTTTAAGCATGGCCCTCATGGGATGAGATAACATGTGGTTGTTTCCACATGGCCACTTTGAGTTCTACACAAATGGATTCTTAAAGGATCCTTGAAGGAGCCCATCAAACTAAGAGAAGAAGCCCCTAAATCCAAGTGAAGAAGCCCATAAATCCAAGAGAAGAAGCCCCTAAATTAAAGTGAATAATCCCCTATGGTCAATCATCCTTAAGGAAGAGGTGCGACCGAAACGTTGTGACCCTTGGTCACACCCCTCATGTGGAGAAGAATCATATAAATAAGAGTAGCATCATTTGGCATTTGATTCAAATTAATTCAACCTAGTCAAGGAAGAGGATCTAATTTTATCCTATAGGAGAGAACTTCCAAGGGAAGAAGAAGTGAATAAGGGCGAAATTCCAAGGGAAGATGAAGTCTTGTGATGATTTGTTCTAAGGTTTTTCTTTGAAGGTCATCTTGGAATTTTCGATATAATATTTTTTCTAGAATGATTGAGATAGTGAAACTTGAAGGTGTTTCAAAAGATATAGTGAATAATACTGGGTACGAATTTCATGCTTGACTCATTACAAGATTGGAGTTATACTCAGTGGAAGTTGAGTTTTATAAAAATAGGGTTTTCTTTTTCAAAACAAGTCATATTTCCATTTTCACTATAACTTGTTTTGGGGGACGAGTCAAGGATAAAAACTTGGATTGATTTCATATAATATATCTAAGAATATTGGGTACAAGATTCAGATCTTTATTCATTACAAGTACAAATTTATACTTGTTGGAAGTTAGGGTTTGTGACTAAACCAAAAACTTGTCACAAACAAGTATTCGAGATCAAATGGTTATATATGAAGCTTGGTATTTCCAAATTGAATTCCACTTGTTGCATTGGAAGGAGAATATATCCTAATATCTGGGGTCCAAGTTTCAGAATCAAAAATTAAAAATTGAGCTTGTGGCGAATCTTATAAGTTTGCATATTTGAGGTATAGTTATGAGCAGTTTTGTATGCAGATTTAAGAAGTGATTTTGGGATTTTATTTGAGGGTTGATTAAAATATTCCAAGGGGGTTGGTGTCTCCTTTCTATTAGGTTATGGAAAACTCAGGGAGTGAGTGCTTCCTTCAAGTTGGTGCTTATAAAATCTTGAAACTACTTAAGAAATTTTTTTGTGGTTTTCTCCCAATTGGGTTTCCATGTAAAATTCTATGTGCAATGTGTTTGATTTTATGTGATTATGAATGAAATAATTAATGGTTAATTTTTATTTAGTGCTTGAAGGTTAAAATTGTTGAAATAACTCTATACTGATTCACCCCCCCCTCTCAGTATTATTGAATATTCTAACAATTTGTATAAGAGAGGGTTCCTTCAGGAACAATCTAACCACTGGAAGGAAGATCATGGATAAGCAAGGAGAATTTACCAAAAATGGAACACCATTGTTTGATGGGAAAATTATTCTTTTTGGAGCATAAGAATGACAACATTTTTTCAAGCACATGAATTTGATGTTTGGAAAGCTGTAGTAAATGGATACACTGCACCAACTTCTCCCGCAAAATATAATGTTGGGGAAAAGCTTAGTGAATACAATTCAAAGGATATAAATTCCATTCTAAATGGTTAACAGGTTCAAAATATGTTAAGGTTATGCATTTTGATTCTGCAAAGGAAATATGGGACAAGCTCAATAATGTTTATGAAGGATATGTTAAAGTCAAAGGGGGCAAGTTTCATACTTATACAAGACAATTTCAAAATATGAGAATGAAGGAAGATGAAGATATTGCAGCTTATTGTCGCTGAGTTGATGATATTGTGAATACTATAAGAGTACTAGGAGAAAATATTGAAAATTTGGTTGTTGTGCAAAAGATATTGAGATCTGTCCCAATGAGATTTGACCCTAAAATATCAACTCTAGAAGAAAGAAAATATCTAGCTATGTTGATCATGGATGAATTACATGGAATACTTACATCATATGAAATGAGAACATAACAGAAAAATCCGTCCAGAAGGGAATCAAATTTCAAATCCTCCAAGAAAACAAGAAAGAATAAGCCAAGTTCAAAACCTTGCTCCAACAATAGTGATGATTCAAACAATGAAGAAGAAGCCAACTTTGTGAGAAATCTGAAAATAGGAACTGACAAGTACAAAGGTAAGCTTCCTTTCAAATGATTTAATTGTGGTAAAATTGACCATTTTGCTTCCAAATGTCCTTATGCAAGGGGTTCAAATAGTGATGAGGAATATGTTCCTAAGAAATAAAAAAAATATCATAAAAGAGACAAATAAAGAAATAAAAGAAGATTTTTTTAAAAGAAAAGATTCTATTCAAAAGATGATTGTTCCTCATCCGATGAAGATGATGATAGTGATAGTGAATAAAGAAGAGTAATCTTCGTGACATTAGAGACTCAAGAGGAAACTATTGAAAATAATGAAGGAGACTATGAAGAAGACGCATAAGTTAATCTTGAGGAAAAATTAATTAGTGCCTTAAGTGATATAAGAATAGCAAGGAAGAAAAACAAGTATCTTAAAGAAGAGTTAAGTAAACTGAAGGAAGGCTTTCAAAACCCTAGAAAACATTATGAAGAATCCAAGCAGACTATCATAGATCTAAGGATTCATTTGGACGAAGCCAAAGTAATTGAAGAAACACTCAAGAGACAATTGGAAGAAAAGAAGAAAATAACAGAGAATCTAGAAGATGAAATAGTCTCACTAAGAAAGGAGCTACAAATGAAGGACATCCAACTAAATTTTGGAAATAGCACCAAAATATTGGATGAAATCATCTGCAATAAAAAAATACTATGACACGTATGGAATTGGATACAAACAAAATAATATTGGTGAGGGTTCAAGCTCTATGATGACAGGAAATGAAGCAGGGTAAAGACGTTATGAAGATAATATCAAGGGTTCCATCAAGAAAGAAGAATGCAAGCTTCTAAAGGAGGACTTAGAGAAACCAGAAATAAAGAAGAATGAATAAGAAGATCATGCATTCAGGGGAACATGGAATAAACAACCAACAATAAAAAAGACCTAAGAACAAGATCATGATTTCAAAAGAACAACACCAACTAGAAGACCACCCACACCCAGGTACCAAAATATTTTTCTTGGTTTGTGTTATTCTTGCAATAATTTTGGGCATAAATCCATAAATTGTAGAGCCTATGCAAAGGATAGAAACACCTGGAACATAAGTAGCTATGAAAATCCCAAGAATCATTATGAAGGAAATTATCCCAGAAATCCTCATAAGGCATTTGACAGAAATTATAACAATTTTTTTGCTCTGGGTGATGAAATTGAATGCTACAAATGTAACAATTTTGGACACATAAACAAAAGTTGAAGAAGTGATTTGATAGTTTCTTCAAGGGAAACTAGGCATGTTCCTCTCAATCATATAGGGGAACAAAAAAGAACTTGGAAAAGGAAGCAAGAAGATCTGAAGGTTGAGGAATGTGGGTTTTCCTTAAAACAACAAAATAGAAGAATCCATTGGTATATTGATAGTGGATGCTCAAAGCATATGACTAGAGATAAAAACATATTTGTAACATTAAAGAAATAAAAAGAGGGTTCTGTCACATTTTAAAATGAAAACTCAACCAAAATTATAGGAAAATGAACAATCAGTTATTATGAGGAAAATATCTATGACAAGGGGTAAACCACAACAAACAGAACGATACCCAGAAATCAACTCTAAACTCAAGTATGATAGATAAATAGAAATGATAATAAGAGAAGTCTAAGAGCCTACCTCATTCAGACGTCCAAAGAAGACCACGGTTGAGTTCACGACTGAAATATTGATGCCTAGAACTTATCCTCAACAACCAAGATACACACACATATAGAAATGATATAGAATGTTACAATCTAAACTAGCATAATCCATTAACATGTATAACAAATATGCCCATGGAAAGTAATAAAATATTTGCGACATTTAATTGGATGAGAAAATAGTATGTATATTAATGTAATAAACATAAGTACATAGGTGACAAACTTTTGTAACGACACATATTGGAACTGAGAAACTAAGTCCCTTCAGCTAGGCCTTCACCACTTCAATCCTCCACAAAGGAAATATCACAAGTAGTAGGAGTAATTGAGTTTCTCCTTCTCAAGATAGGAAGAACTTGGGGGTTGAAAACAAGAAGTTCAAACTTTCAAGGACAAAGGGATGGAGACTCAATATGAAGTGAAATTTCTCCAGAGTGTCTTTGCTCTCAATGATGTGTGTTTAAGGCTTGTAGATGGCTCAAGTTATAGCCTCCAAATGGAATTGAAGGGTTGAGTCAGAGCATTTCCAGTATATGTAAGGTCAAGGATCGTGGATCTCGTGACATTGCATGGTTGAAACCTGACACTTTTTTATTTTTTGAGAACAAAACCCGATGTATGCAGGTTGTGATGGAGAAACCTGCGTATACATGAGATTTATAACTATGGCTTGCATGTATGTGCAAAAATTTCAATTTTTTACTTTGGAGTGAGAACAATGGGGGAAATTGAGTCTACATAGGGAAATTGAAGGCCATCAAAGAAAGATGTATGGAGTGTGGAAAAAATTGCTATAACATATGCCCCTTAATGTGTGAGTTCATAGGAGAAAACACGATGGCCAAAATACATTATAATTCCTAGAAGTGGAGTAATGAAGACTTAGCTGGAAAAACTAGTTACTCATGAGAATATTAGATTTCATATTGAATCCGTACACATGGCTTCCAAACAGAATTACACTGGAGATCCATGTGAATATATATCAAATAGTTTTTCATGGCCATGAATAGAAAATACAAAGTGGACACATGCCATAGGCTGTCATAGTCATGAAAAAGACACAGTGGAGTCAAGTCTCAAAACCAACTGAAGATATCTATATACAATAGAGTACAATATGATCTTCCATGATTACTGAATTCATATATGTACTGGTCCACTAAAAGACAACAAAAAATATGAGATCCTGCTATTGTGAACTGGAGGTGTTTTACACTATGCGTCGAAGGTGCAAGCCTACATCATGTGAATAAAGGAGTTGAAGTAGAACACAATGAGACTTTGTTTGATTACCAGTCATTGAGGTATACCATTAAAAAATGTGAGACAACCCACCAATAATGAAAGTAGGTGTCAAGGCACCAAGTACATTCCACAAGTGTGAATAAGGGTGTTGAGGTCGAACACTTGAAGAATCCATCGATCAGGAGACGTTAATATATTCCCACTGTCTATGGTAGGAGAACCTGCCATTGGTGACTCCAAGCGTCTTGGTACTCATTATGACTCTATATCTCGATTCCAAAATAGATGAGCTGAAGTCGATGGAAGGAGACCCGCTGAAGGGAGAGAATTAAGGCATATCTCATCATCGAATGCGAGGTACAAAGAAATATCTTGATTATTAGGAAGAGCTCGGACAAATAGGATTTTCATGAACCAACGAACATGTGAGTCTCTCACATGCACAAGATGCGAGTAGTACACAAAAGAGACCCTCTAACTAGCAACCAATAATGAAAATTACCGACAAAGGTGAGGAAACCACCAATAGGGTCTAATGGAATCCAAGACTACATGAATCCCAATGTGTGAATATATTTCTTATCGTCAAAGACAAGGGAAACCCCCCAATCAGTGACCAATGAAGAGATGTCATTTGTTGGGTTTAAGGTCACCTACAAATAATGAAAGTAGGCCCAGGGTGCAAGGTAGGAAAACAAATTCATGTGATAATGAGGTTTACTTGTAAGGGGATGTAATGCAGGCACCACCTGCTACGTCGAAGCAGATCTTCGATTCCGCCATTTACTGTACTGGAATCTTTCTTGCATACGGTCTTCATCATTCTTTGACAGGGCTAAATTTAGCTAACTGTCACTAACATTTGCTCTTTCATTTTACTTGGCAGGACTATTGCCGAATTTGATAAATTGCCGAAATTGTCAAATTGCCGAATTCGGCGAATTAAACACTTTTTGTTTTTGCACACACCCGAGTCCACTTAAGCCCCAACGGAAAGAACTTTTCATTCACATTTTTAACACCACATGAATTTCAAATATGACCAAAGGCCCCAACGGAAAATGACTTACCGTACGGATTCCACCTTCCATGCAAATTCCATTTCCATATATTAAGCACCACGTAGCTCCCAACAGAGAGTGGGAAATGCCCTCGAATTTCAAACCTTACTTCTCCATTTCCATACACCAGCGGACACTTGGATTCACCGGAATTCACCAAACGCATTTTCTATTGAACCCTCCATTTTCCGCTACTGTCTGGAGCGTTTATCTTTCTAATTTCTTAGGCAGTTTAGATATCAATTCGTCCATCTCTTGAATGGTTGACACCTTCAATCCCTAGTCTCCCTCGGGGTTATATTGCTCTCCACCATGGTCCCTGATCCGTATAGAATGCAAATGTCAATTCGTTTCTGTATTGTTTTCGATGCCAGAGGTCTTTAAACAATAATGCCGGATGGTTTTATGTATTCTAACTTGATTCATACGGAAGTTTAAACAACATTGCCAGATCTTTTTATGTATTCCAACGATTCATGCACAGTTTAAACAACATTGCCAGATCTTTTTATGTATTCCAACGATTCATACATAGATGAATGAAAATGATCACATGCACTGAGATTGATTTTAACAGAGAAATAAAACCTTCTTTACAAAATTGAATTTCCCCAATAGATATTTTACAAAACAGAGCAATGAGTCTCTTCGTATGCTCCAGGAATTAGATTTAGAGCTTCTCCTTTTCATCTACATTCAAACTTCCTCCTTGGGCTCACGTGGGCGCCCTCATCTAGAATAAAAATTTGGATTAAACTAGGAACATTTGTAATCATCAATAAAACTTGTATTTATATTACAGTAGATTTCTGTTTCCAGATCCTATAATTAAGGAACAGAGTCCTTAACAAACTCAACATTTCTGGAGTCATGGTGACTCAATTTTAAGCCCCTATCTTATCTTTTACAATTGGAAAGGATCTAGAGTCCTTATCCATTTTTCAACACTATTTAATGAAAATAAAATTACATTTTGTGGACTCTATGTCTTGTCTGATTTACTCAACTTTGATGAAGTCATGGGTGACTTCATTTTTCATGAGCCTATGCTCCTGCATCAGACTCCTCAACTTAAAAATTTCATGGAGCTCCACGTCCATGGCTCCCCTTCTCACCTTTACTTTTATGTAAGTTTGCAGCAGATACTCAATTATGAATTTGAGCAGTGTTCTCCTTTCAAATAACTCTCATATCTTAACCATTATTATTGAGTCTTTTGACTCTAGAATGCTGTATCAGCTTTATGTCCGACCCATGCCAACAGCCATATTCATCCCCTTTTTCTTAATCCACATTTCAAGTGATTAATTACGTAAAGAAACGACTGATCAATATGTCCTTAAGATAACCACGACATTTTAATGAATTCATTGCGTGAATTCTTGTTCAATATCTTCTTTGTTTTCTTCTTCTAACACCACCCTTGCTTTTCCTTTTAAAAGAAACCATGACCTCACGGTCGTATAGCGTGATCTTCAATCTTCACGGATCCCATATTTTTATTTTGTAATTCATGTTTTGGTGAACTTCACGATCTCATCGGTCATCCAAATGACTGCTTGAACTTCCTTGTCATTCTTCTTCCTACACCTCTGCGTGAGATGCCATAAAATATCAATTTCCTCATCCAGTCTGCTTCCTTTCTGAAACAGCTCCGTTTGGATACCCTTTTCCATTTTAACTCTCATCTGTCTAGAAGTAAAAAAGAACTTCCAAAACTTTTCCATTCTGCTGTATAACAAATTTACAATTGTTACTTTCCTCATCATCTACAAACTTCTGGACAATATTCAGAAACTATCCTCTGTTATCATCTTCCTGTACAATTGTTGCTCCACACATTGTTGTAGGTATTGCTGCCACCTTTACTTCATTTATACCTTGAAAGATATCTTTTCTGCCATATCATTCTCATTTTTTCTATTTGGCAACACTCCAATTGAGTCCTTGATACTTCCATCATTTCCTATATGCTCCTCAAATTACTTCATCTCCTCATCAAGGTTATTAAAACTATAACTTTTCTACTTGGAGTCCCAATTTCCAATTTGGCTCAGATTGCTTCAACAATTTCTCCAACAATAAAATTTCTCTCTCAACTTCTTCAAGCACTGCATCTTTATGCTTGACATGTTCACCTTCATTATGCACTGCTGGACATACTTCAGCTTTTCTTGGAGTTGTCTCAAGTAAATGGATTGTCTGTTGCACATTCTGCATACACACTCAAATTGTTGGCATTAATCTCATAAGACTCAATGGTATTACTTGATGACTTAATCATCAACTCTTTCTTCTGTGATTTCCCAAATCTTCTATGGATTTAGAAATCCTCAATAGTCTTCCCTCAACAGTATCAAACATAATTAGTTGAATGCCAGTCTCGCTAATTCTTTTGACCCTCATAGTGGTGAAGAATTATCTCTCATATCATACTCTTGTAGCAAAGGCGTTTTACATATTTAACTTGTCCACCATCAAACAATATGTTGATGTAACTCTTTTTCTATAACAGTTCAAGACTGTCTTCTTCTTACAAGTATTCCTCATCATATCTGGGCTTAGAATCTTCTCCCATCTACAGCTGACATCTTGAGAGAAGTACCCTATACGTAGGCACTTCAAAGCACGCATACCAATCATTAGAAATGTGATATCCTTTTACATAATTATCTTCATAAGACAATTTATCTTTGTCATATTCTGCAAACATATCATGAGATTGAAAATCTGAATGTCTCTTCACTCGACTTTATTCTTTCCTTCAAGCGAATTCTGCATGCTGCCCTTAAATGTTGCATTTAATTCTTTTGTGCTTATTATGCATTGTAGATAATATTGTCTCCACTTTCTAGTGACGGATTACGTCCATGTTCTTCCTTTGTGGGTTTGGAAAACTTGTTTCTATCTCCTTCAATCTTCATAACAGTTTTTGATAACCGTCCTTCATTCTTAACACCTACAAATCCTGCATTCATAAACAGTTTGTCAGATTTAAAAACATGAGATTCTTGGATCTCATCAATTCATCACTTTCACCTTCATCTTCTCTGAGGATTTGTCCGTATTCAGGGCTCATATGCAACCCTTATCCTCATACTCAATTGTTATGAGTGCTCCTCTCACCTTAGTAAGCAAACTTGTCTTTTAACTTCACCTGCAATGAATGCCATTTTACTTTCTTTGGCAAAGTCCACCCATACCACTGGTCTTCTCCGACCCTCTATAGAAGTTCTTCAAATATTTCTAGTTGTACTTCTATTTCAGATAGTCTCTTATCAAGTCTATCTTGACTCCACTTTCATAGCATTTCTTTGAACTTGTATTATGATTCTTAGTAATCATGGTTTTCCCTCTTTCATGAGCTTCTCCCTTCTCATTATGATCTGCAACCAAACCATCTCTGCAAGCTGACTCTATCAACTTGTTTTTTGAATACCATACTAAGCCCTTTCATGCTTAGTCTTCCTTTGGTATTCCCGTGGATTCCCTTTCCGGAACCTTCACTTAAGCATCTTCTTCTTCTCTGGCTTCTGAAAATCTCTCTTCTCATGAGAACATTTCAGCTTTTCCTCTTTACTCCAACCTTCAACTGGATATTATTAAGTTCATTTCCATCTTCATATCCTTCCTCACAGCTGCTACCTGAAATCAGTTATATTGAATAAGAAATAAAGACCATTACTGTCAACAAAATCCATTACACGCAGGACTTCACTTCAAATCCACAGTCCCTCCACAAGAACTCTGAAGTTTTTTTACTGTCACCTTCTGCAAATTACTTCTCCCGTTCTACCAAATCTCTATTGAATTTGGTCATCAAGCTTGCAGTTCCTTGCAAAAATTCTTTATAGACTCCCTAGTCTATCTTTTACCAATTCTTCCCAATTGACTCCTGGAATTGGCATTCCAGTTATAACTCTTCTCTTTACAGATTCTTGACTGTCTCCATTTACTGAGCTATAAAATCACCATATCTCCTCTTCACTGACTCTATACTACATTCTTCAATGTTCTTCTGCCAGAATAGTTATACTCCTTATCTCACAATGCAGTTTCTTCCCTGGTGAGTTATTTCTTCCACAACTTTATCATTATTATAAATTGAAACAAAATAACATTTCAATTTACCTCAGAATTTCAAATCTGAATTTGCCATAAGTTTCCTCATCACCACGGAATAACATTTTCGGTTTTTCCTCCAACTTACGCTCCATGCTTTCTGTCACTTTCCTTGACCTTCTTGCTTACATTGCATAATCGCCAAAATTACGTTAGCATCGTATCATCTCTTTATGCCTTCGAGATCTTTGATCTTGTTCATCCATATACCAAATGGATCATCTTTTGTTTGCATATTGCTCCTTTTCTTATCTTTGACCATAATCTGCTTCTGGGATCTTTCTTTTCCTGCTTCTCTTATGTTACACTCATCAATTCTTGGTGCTAACCAAAACAAGCATTAGTTATGACAACACTCCTACTCTCGCTTGAATATAAAGTAGAAATTCCTTCACAAAGAACAAAATACCTCCCTACGAGCAATCCCTTGCTCACGATACCATAATCGCGAGGGCACCACCTGCTATGTCGAATCAGATCTTTGATTCCGCCATTTGCTGTACTGGAATATTTCTTGTATATGGTCTTCATCATTTTTTGACAGGGCTAAATTTAGCTAATTGTCACTAACATTTGCTCTTTCATTTGCCAAGCGGGGATATTGCGAATTTGATAGAATTCATAGAAATTGTCAAATTACCCGAATTGACGAATTAAACACTTTTGTTTTTGCACACACTAGAGTCCATAGGCCCCAACGGGAAGAACTTTTCATTCACATTTTAACACCACATGAATTTCAAATATGACCAAAGGCCCCAACGGAATTTGACTTACCGTACAGATTCCACCTTCCATGCAAATTACGTTTCCATTTATTAAGCACCACGTAGCTCCCAACAGAGAGTGGGAAATGCCCTCGGGTACTGAACCGCCACTTCTCGTTTCCACCAACGGACCCTTGGCTTCACCGGAATTCACCAAACGCATTTTCTATTGAACCCTCCATTTTCCGTTGCAATCTGGGCCGTTTATCTTTTGTTTGCTGACTCCGTTTAGATATCAATCGTCCATCTCTTGGACAGTTGACACCTTCAATCCCTGATCTCCTCGAGTTATGTTCTACTCTCCACCATGAACCCCGATCCATACAGAATGCAAATGTCAATTTGTTTCAGTATTGTTTCCAATGCCAGGGTCTTTAAACAATATTGCCAGATCGTTTATGTATTCCAACGATTCATACACAGTTTAAACAACATTGCCAGATCGTTTTTGTATTCCAACGATTCATACACAGTTTTAACAACATTGCCAGATCGTTTTATGTATTCCAACGATTCATACGCAGATGAAGAAATGATCCGCTACAAAGAGATTGATTTTATGAGTAATAAAACCTTCTTTACAAACTGAATTTCCCCGCCAGATAGTTTACAAAGCAGGATGTATCTCGCGCGTACTCTGGGGAATTAGATTCAGGCTTCTCCTTTTCATCATTCAAGCTTCTTCCTCGAGCTCTGGGAGCTAACCCTCATCTAGAATAAAATGGATTAGAAAACTAGGTTCAACATCAATCATCAACCAAAACTTGTATTTATATTTACAGTAGTTTCTGTTTCCGGATCCTATGATTAAGGAGCAGAGTCATGCTCGACTCAAATACGACCCCTCTGAGTCATGTTGACTCATTACAAACCCATCTTATCTTTACAAGTGGAAAGGATCTAGAGTCCTTATCCATTTTTCAACTCTTTAATGAAAATAAAGAAATTACATTTTGTGAGACTCTATGTCTTATGCGATTTACTCAACTTTGAGTAGAGTCGTTGACTTCATTTTCATGACCTAATAACTCCTGCATCCGGAATGGTAGACATGCAAAGTCAATGCCTTTTTTGAAAATGGCCAAACCTGACTTAGACTTCCTTTGAAAAGGCATATTCTCCAGATGAATAACTTGGGCATCAGCAGACTTAATATTGATCATTGAAAAAAGTTTGTGGCAGAGGCATCAAAAACTCTTCATAGGGATTGGAAGAGTAACCGGTTGGAGGAGTAAACTCTAAGTAATGAGTTCAACTTCCTAAGGCCATGCTAAACCCAAAACCTTATATGGGAAAATGGACTCACAAATTTGTGTTTTTTCTCAAAGGAGACAAGATTGATGCGATGGGAGATAATGTTCTTTCACTGCCATATTTTTTGTTTCATGGTACAAGAGAATTATATGATACAGGGGAGGAAACAATTTTCATGAGTAAGAAACTAGTTTCAAGAAGTAATGAGTGGAACATACCTTTTTCTCTCATTGTAGAGAGTGTGGACATGGGGCCTTTCCGGGATGCTTCCTCTATGGGTAAAGGGTTGTCAAGTTCCAAAGGATATATAGAAGGCACTACTTGAAATAGTAGAGAATTGTTGGAGACAGGAGGGTATAATGAGAAATAAGGAACCGTTAATAGGCTCAACAATGCAAGCATGGTAATGGGATACAATTACAAATTAACTCAAAAGGTGTCATTTTTCATAGATTTAGTCCCGGAGCTCGAAAAGAGGTATAAAATAATACCTAGGAAATCTTCTAGGGCTCGAAAAAAGTATAAAATAATACCTAGGAAAAATCTTCTAGCCAATGATGACTAGAGTATTATTTTTTTGTAAGTAGTATATTTGGTCTGGAAAAGGGTTAAATTTATACCAAAATAGACGTCTTTTCGAAGCCATTTAACGAGTGTGAAAGAGACAAGTTCACTCGACAATATTTTCGTTTTTTCGGGAGTCATAAAAGAGCTTAACCAAGACTCGGTGGAAGCCCTATATGTAGTGTTCATAATGAGATTGAGTAAGATCAATGAGGTTTGAACAAAAATTCATATCGAAACTATAAGGGACTCCCAGATCTATGGAATAATTTTTGCATGGGCACCAAATGACAAAAGTGTTCTAACTAGGGTACCCATGTTTGGTAAGTCTCTACCATTTAATAACAACACTTCTAGTAGCATTAATAAGGTTATGTGTCGCTACCAAATGGGTTCATACCTAGGGCATATGAATCATGGTCATAAGATGATGGAGAAATTCAAAGCAGGGTGAAAACCTACCCTATATTCCAGTGATATTAAATACTTGTCAGAGGCACAAATAGGCTGAAGAGTGTTGGAAATCCATGAAACCCTGGACAAAACCACTTCAAACCAGGTATTATACTGCTCAATTAGTTCTTTTGGTTTCAAAAATATGAAAGATAGGGTAAAAAACTATAGAAAGTGGGTGAAATCGTTTTACAAATAGTAAAAAAAACCAAGAAATTTACCATATCATTTGAGTTTTTTCACCCACATAGTGTATATTAGGCCATTTTACCCACGATATTCCATCGACAATTCTGGGAGCTAGATCGGAAAAATTGGAAATCGTATGGACCAAGTAAGTGCCCATCCTATCCTCTTCCATTTCAATGGTTTGAGTTTTAGTTTTAATGCCCATTTTTTAGTATTAGAGGCTGTAAATTAGAAACTAGGGTGTACGTGGGTTGTAGTTCATTGGTTCATGTACATGATCTCATATACGTGGGAAAGGCAAAGCCTTCCCATGTATATGAAGCCGTATACATGACTGTCATAAGGGTAGCCTGCGTACAACTCCATGAGCAAGGATTTTGACAAAATTAACTCAAAATTTGGTGTTTCCTTTGTAGGATGGTGAGTGAATGGAGGGAAAGGGAGCATGTGGAGGTTGATGCTATAGTAGAAAGGGATGTGAGGGCCTATTGACCAAAATTTGGTCACCTATATTTTCTCACTCCTGTAATAATAATAAAAAATGATATTGGAAGATGAATATTTTTTAACTATTATATGTTCATTGCATAGCCATCAGTATCAGCTTCGCCATGCATTTCGTGGAATCAAAATCTGAGTCTCCATGGCCAAGATACACATACTTCTGTCTAGAAGTCCAATGGAGGTATTACAAGAAGAAATATGAAAAGTGTTCTAAGTGACATGTTCTCTCATCCCCTTTCCCTTCACCTCTACTCCTTCTTTCATTTTATACTTAGTCATTTTTCCCATTGTCTCATTACTTTCATATTCCCCTTACCATTTTCCACTCTTAGCCATTTTTCCTCATTCCTTTCCATGTTAACATTCATTTCCCTTTTCCTATATTTTCCCTTTTCTTTTTATTTTCCTTTCCATTTTCATTATCCCATTATCCCATTTATTTCCTTTTCCTTTTTTCCTTTCCCAAATTTCATGTAATTCCTTTATTTCCCATATATTTATTTTAATTTTTTATATTTTCCATATTTCACGTGATCCATTATATACTTTCCAGACTTAGTCTTAGTTACTATGGCTTACCCCGGTTCACGGGTTGGTGATATTTCCTAAGAGTATGTTTTATCTCGACTACCTTCACAATGCACTTTGACTTCCGCCACCTTCATAATGCACACAACTCTTTTTATTACTATTTACTATGTAACTTCCCCAACACTTAGCCAAATATATGAGTTACCGTGGGTTCACGGGTTCATGGGTTCAAGCTACCACATTCTAAGTTCTGCGATATCCATTTTCCACCCAAATATCCGCGATCTACATTATGACCATTGAACTTATCGTGGGTACCAAGCTCCTAAGTTTTTCATTTCTCTTGTATCCAAGTTTGTCCGACCGATTCTCAAGACTTAGAATATTTTACAACTATTTACCTCTCCTCTCCACTTCACCTACACTTGGAATTTTTCACACTCATTCCTTACTATGTATTACCTAGGTCCGCGGTGATTTCCTCACCTACCTCTGCATTCAGGTAAACCCACAAAATTGCCATATTATTTTAATAATATTTTTCCTATACTAAGTTCTATGAGAAACATCTCCAAGTGACACATGGAACTTTATTAATCAATGAGATACATTCACATGGAAGTTAAATGGATGGTGCCACATAACAACTAATTAATGGAGACACGTGGCTGCATACAAAAAGTGACAAATGGCGTGATTTTATTGGATGACATATGGAAAATTCTTATTGGTATATTCTTGGCCTACCAAGCGATGACATGTGAAAACATTTGGTTGGGTGACTCATCATTGCTGACTGGGCATATTGGTGGTTGACTGGGCATGCAAAATTATTATTATATTCAATAATTTTCCAAGGGTCGAATCCTCCAAGCTCCATACTCTCCTCTCTTCTTTATTTCTTGTCAAGTGTATGTTACACTTAACACTATATACCACTAATAATATTTCATTCTCATAAATGTGGGATAAGAACAATGAATAAAATTCGAAATTTAATAAAGGAGGTCGAAATTGAATCAAGGGTCCACATTTACCAATCAAACTTGTTCGACGGTGGTTGAGTCATGATCTTGCAAAGGCTATACCTTGAGCTCCCAACCTCCATTTGCAACAAAATTTATACCATTAGAAAGGTATTTTGATGTAGACGATGGTGGTACATGTTTCAAGTGATAATGGTTGATACATTTTTCTCAGAAATTAAAATATTAGTCTGCTGCATTTTTAATGGGACTACGTGACAACTCAGCTTCACAAGCTCATATCTTGAGATCTGGGTGACAGATTTGGGAAAAATTTGTATTGTTGGAAATATGAGTCGATGACGAGAATATCATAAGTGGTTTAAATGGTTTAAAATTTGGTTTTCAATTTTAGAAAATTAAATTATGGTCATCCTATTTTAATGGGAAATTAATTAAATTGTGAAAATAAAAGTTTATTTAAAAAAAATTAATAAAAAGGGAAAGAAACAGTTGAGATGGTTCCTATAACCGTCAATGAAGACAATAAAATGAAAACATCAATCAAGTGAAGAATCAATATTATGAGAGACCATCATAGTAATTTTATGTTGATCATATCCTTCTTTTCTTTATCAAGTTCTTCATCCAGTTATTCCACCTCTTTCAATAGAAAGGTTTAACCGAAGACTGATAACTCTTTTTTTCTTCTTACCAAGTCTTGTTGATTCTTCTATCGCCCACCGTCTTCCTTCTAAAAACTTATTTCTTGTATTTATTTGCTTTATGGTTTGCGGGAGCCCAAATCCCAATCTTTAAGACAAACACATTTACAATTTCAAAGAATATGTAACAAACTATATATTTTTTAGAAATTTCAAGAGAACTACTTTGGGAACAATCTTGACTCTGCTTTATAACCCTGTTTTCAGAATATAAAGTATTTGAGGTTGATTTATCATTATCTTTATTTGAGCTACCCATGTGTCCAGTCTGTTAAAGTTATCTTATGTTGCGTATCATCTTGTTTTTTTATTTTATGTGATAACAAATATTTATCTTAAACTATGATGGATGTGAGGAAAAATTGATTATTTCTATTAAATGTGTGGAGTGAGTGATTCCTGGTCCTTTCTCAAGAACTTTATTTAAAAAGAAAAAGAAAAAAACATTTTCCTTTTATATGTTTGCAATTTTTATGTTTATTTGATTACCATGATGGACTTCTGTCAAGTCCCATGTTTGAATATTTAGAAATCCTAAGAAAATATAAAGAGGAGTACCACCTCTATAAAAATGCAGGGGGGTTTACATCCTCGTGAGGTTGTCGTTTCGGTCCTAACAGATTCAAGTGTGAATAGGGCCCAACAATATTTGTAGAGATGTGGACTCTATAAATTTTGGGCCATAAAAGGGATGAGGACCCAAGTGAGGTTGCTCCAAACACTGATAAACTATTGGGATCTAGAGACCGAAACATTCAACCTCAATGGGAAACCATTGAGAATTGACGTGGACAATATCTACTTCATAATAGGATTGTCTCGTTGGGGCAAGGTGGTAAATCTGAAAGCCCGTGGGGATAGAGTTGGGAGGACTATGGAGGAGTACATCACCACCTACTACATTGTACAAAGAAAGTGGGGAGTCAGATCCCTATTAGTGAAATTGAGAACCCGAGTCTGAAGATTGTTGTCCTAGTACTTACATGGATATTGGGATCAGATTCACTGCATCAAGAATCAAGGCCACTCATGTTCTATGTTGTGGAGCATTTGAGACCCACAATTTGTGATTGGTGCACCTCATTACTGACCTACATGAAGATCTAGTTGATGAATTTCAAACTCGGTAGGATGAGGAACTTCAGGTTCGCATCCATACTGTGTAGTTTTTTCTTCGAGAGGGTTCCATCTTTGAGCCCTAGAATAAATATTACTCCACATGATGTACACAATCTAGCTATGTCATGGTGGAACGAGGTGATGCAGTGGCTAGGAGGTGGTAGGGTGCCAACCCCCTACAACGATGAGTTCTTCCACTCGTGGCAATGATAGATCATCACTATCAATGACTACCCATATGAGGGGATAGACAACCGAGGGGACCAAGACATGCCATTACCACCGGGATATGCCTTTGGTGAGATCACTGAGAATTGATTTTATATATTTCATTTTTGTGTGTTTTTCAATTTGATAGAGGCAAACAAAAACGCTAATATTTTTGTATGGTATCATGTATTAAAAATTATTTATTTTACACAGACATAGGTCCATGATGACTAGATGGGTATCCATGAAATTAATGCAGGGGCCAAGGAGATGAGATAGTAGGAGGGGATGCATCAATATTTCTCTAAAATGTACAAGGAAACATGTGTCATTTGACACATAGGGTTCCTATGGTCTAGGTGGAGGATCTGCCAGAGGCGATGCAACAACATGTGGTGGGTGTACCCCATGCATGGGTGAGGCTCTTTTGGTATCTTGAAAACACCATTTTATGTAATGTATCATCCATATATGTATTTTAGGGCTACAAGCCCAATTTTTCACTATGACACCATATTTTTTGGACTAGAAGGATGAAATATACAAAATATTTTTCCTTTTGGTCTTCGACTTTACTTGAATATATTGCAATGAATGAATGTATGAATGTGTGTTTTCTTTACTTAGTTATGTGAAAAATTCCAATCTAAAATGTAATTAGCATATGCATCAGATACTTGATTAAAACTTCTAGGTATATGATTGTAAGTAATAAAATCAAAATATCATTCCAAAAGTCGTACCTAAAGGAAACATCAGAGTAATGTAGTATATTGTACTTGGTAACTATCGTTCAATTGGCATACAACTAATTGAGAATCTTGTTGAAATTCTAAATATCAAACACCATGTGAAATAGCGTCCTACAATAGCTCTATAACAACATTATACTCAACCACATTATTCGTTGATGGCTCTAAACAAACACCACCTGAAGATACCAATTGTCCCTCAGGTAAATAAATAACCCAAGAGGAGAAAGTCATGTTATGAGTATGACGATTCACACCATCTATGAATCCTAAGAACACTGAAGATTCCTTTGACATCTATCAACCAAGGGAAAACTCAACAAGCAAGATGACAACATAAAAGAATAAAAATAAAAATATATACACTAACATGCATTAGTATACAAAGGCCATGCTAGAGCTCGAAGGCTCAAGCGTAATATCGTTTAAGGTAGAGCCCAGTTCTAGTCTCATCCATCACATTTCCCTCATAATATTCTAACTCATAGGATCCTTTTTCAAGGACACGTCTCACTATGTAAGTACCGTGCCACATGGGATTAAAATTTTATGCCCCCAACGGTTATTTATCTTGGTCATAAAGAAGAACCTAGTCACCCTTAATGTACTATTGAGGACATACATACTTATTGTATTGGAACTTAACACATCATTTATTTTCCTTGATGTCCATAGTGGCATCTCGATGCTTCTCATCTAGCTTCTCTAAGTGTACAAGGTGTTCCTTGAGATCGGTCGTGTTAGGTAGGAGTTCGATTGCCAACTTGAGAGAAGGGATTTCACATTCAATAGGAATGATTGACTCCATCGGAGGAAATATTTACTATGGTAAACCAAAGGAAGTATTTATTGTGGTTCGGTATGCCCATAGTACAGGGTAAATCATCACATGCCAATTATATTTACTCTTCCTCATAGTATTTTGCAAAATGGTCTCAAGATATTTATTCATGACCTCTACTTATCCATTTTCCTGGGGATAGTAGGGTGATGAATGATTGTGTTTAAAACCCAGTCTAGATGTTAACTCTATCATCATTTCATTCTGGAAGTGACTGAAATGATTAGTGACAATCTCCTTTAGGATTATGAACTGAGCTATAATCTGATTGAATACGAAAAATGTTGCAGTCTCACAATCGGATTTAACGGTAGGAATAGCCTCTTCCCATTTAGTAAAATAATCCACGACAACAATAATGTGATGATTCTCTCCAACCAAGGATGGGTTTCAATGCATGAAATCCACCCCCCACTTAGTGAAGGGACCAACGGTAATGAGTGGGTGCAGAGGGGAAGGATGCAAGCACATCTTACAAGTGAAAAACTAGCAAGTGTGACACTTCTTGACTGCTTCAACGCAATATTTAAAAATTGACGTCCAAAAATAACCAACTCGCAATATCTTTTGGGTTTTCACAAGCCCGGATAAGTGACCACCACATTCCCCACTGTGGAAATCATTGAGAACAAATTTATCCTCTTCATGATTCAAACAATGATGCAAAATAACATCCACCCTTTGATGATATAACGTGTCACCAATAATAAGGTAGTCATTGGACTGATGGCATCTACATCATCATTCGTCTCTAGAAAGATGTTGGGGCAGCTTGGTTTGAAGGTAGATTAAAATATCTCCTTACCAGGGGTCTGAAGAAGAGATAAGGAAGATGTGTTCATCCACGAATGAATCATCATGAAAAATTTCCTCATCGTGCCTAGGGAAGTTTGACATCAATTCTGCAAGCACTAACAACTTCTTATATTTTGCGGAACAAAAGTCAATATCAAATTCCTGTAGAATAAAAATCCATTTATTGTATTTCCCCCCTATGATACATCGTGTAAGGATGTATTGAAATGGATTGATATCAACATATATGACAATATTGCAGAGTAATATATAGTGACGTAGTCTATGAACCGCATGCATGACTGCTGAGGCTATCTTCTCTATGTGAGAATACTTAAGTTTAGGACCAATTATATTTCCGCTAAGGTAATAGATAGCATTCTCATGGAGCTCGTCATCTTCCTGAATTAGAACCATACTAATCATCCCTTTGGATGTGACAATATAAAGAAGGAAATATATACTATAGTCTGGGGGCTTCATCAGAAGTGTCGATACTAGGGATTTCTTAATATCATCAAAGGACTCCTAGGCTCGCTCATCCCATATGAACGAAGTACACTTCTTCAAGAGACACATGAAACCTTTAGTTATACAACCATAGTTATCTATGAAATGATGTAGGAAGTTATCCTTCCCTTTTAAACCCTGGAGTTGTCGAATATGGTGCGGGGAGGAAATCGAAGTATTGCCTCAACCTTCATAGGATCCACCATGATCCCATGCTCAGAAACTATGAATCCAAAAAGGAGGTCAGAGCTAACTCATAAGATTCATTTGTGAGTGTTCAAATGAATGTGATAATAGCGACATATTTCAAATATTAGTTGAAGGTGAGTCAAATTATCAACCCTCTTGTGAGAGTGAGTAGCGAGATCATCTAGATAGGCTTTGACAACATTCTTAAGATCATGAAACGCAAAGGCCATGGCACGTTGGAAGGTTGCTTCGACATTTTTAAGATCGAAAGGAATTTTCCAGTATGCAAAGGTACCCCAAGGAAAAATAAACGCCATCTTATGTTGATCCTTGTGTTTAATTTGAATTTTATTAAACCTAAAAATCCATCTATAAAATAAAAGACTTTGCTTCCTCCACACTCATCAATAATTTGATCAATAAAAGGAGTGGGGAAGTTATCTTTAGGACAAGCTTTATTCATGTCCCTAAAATCCATACATACACAAATGATTCCTTGCTTCTTATCTATGGGAACATGGTTGGATACCCATTCGATCAAGGGAATTGGGTAAATGAATCCAGCGTTGAGCAACTTCTCCACCTCTGCCTTAATAGCGGGGGACTTCCTGGGATTTACAACTCTAATTCATTGTCAAACTGGTTTATCATTTAGATAAGTTTTAATTTCATGTTAAACGATACTGGGGTCGATCCCTAACATCTCTTCATATGACCAAGCAAATACATCTCATAATTTCTTGAAGAGATCGGTGTAGACATGAATTTCTTTAGGAAAACAATTTGCACCGATATATACGTTTTCAATTTTACCATGGGTTCGAGAGATGTCGATCATGATGGTAGGAGAAATGTTCACCATGTTTCCTTCAACATACATACCATGTGTATCTAATGGAGCCACGGTGTGACCAACCATATCACTCAAGGTGGACCTAAACTCATCTTGTTCAATCCATTCAAGCTTCGGGAGAAAATAATATCTATGATGAAGGTCGTCCCAAGGCCTATATGGACTAGACATGGCCTCTACTATGGCTTCATCTGAGGGTAAAGTATCATTGAAGCAGTCATACGAACAATATGACTGTACACCCCATATGGTCTCTAATACAGGATCCACCTCATCGGTCTGCGAGGAGGGAGGAACTGGGTCTGTAGTATCTTCTTGTATATATTGATATGAAATTTCTACTGTAGACAATGGCATTTCCATCCTGATGTGTGAATGACCTTCATATGACACATTCAAAGAAGGTAGGATCCATGGGTCACTAAGATATGATGTATGGAAAGGAACAGACCATAGTGACAATGAAGACTCATTAGAAATGGAATTTATGTATGATATTGGTGCCGAGATACTAAAAGTTCCCATCAAGGGGGGAATACATACCGACACTAACATTCTCAGTTGTCTACTGAGAATTATCAATAATAGGGACTGAAGGTCCCACATATGCAGAAGGACTAGGATGTGCAAAGGACAATTGGTCTATCGTCACTATATTCCCTTCATGAGGAAAGCATAAAACATGGAAAATCGATGGCACAATGGTTGTCATAGCATAAGTCCAATTATGCCCTAGTAAAATATTGTAGTCGAGAGGTGCATAAACCACCTAATTGGACTGGGAAAGCAAGAAGGATACCATGGGGCATGAATGAATGTCCATCTAATGTAATCAACATGGTCATGGATTGAGAAAGTGGCAGAGAGATAATGGATTTCCAACAATATAGAGACATTATGGATGTCGAAGCACCTTCATCAATGAAAATATGCTTGAGGGTGAAATTCATACCCTTCACATGGTTCTGAAAGGCCACATGGTAAGGAAAGTGAGGCTTGACATCCACAACATCGAACTTGAAAACCTTTAATCCACTTGGGTCTACAACTCCTAAAGAAGATAGCAAGGCATTCCTTTATGCGAGACATGTTTGGAGCACCTCTAAAGCTGAAATTGTGCACGGTGTTTGGACCAAATCCTCAACAATCGAGTAATTTTGGTTGGCTCTGGCATTAGGATTGTGGGTAGAGTGCTTAAGGACTCCTTTAATAATATTAGGCAGAGGTTCCGAATTATCAATCCACAAAGGTGTTTATATAGGAGGAGGTCCTAGACCTATGACAGGCTGCAATGAACCATAATCACGAGCTCGAGTGTCTATACTAACCTCATATTTAACCATATTGATGAAAATATTTCCACCATAATGTGCATAGGGATTTTGAATTCCACTCGATGCATTTCCGATGTCGGAGGATCCAGAGGCCATATTTTGGTTATGTGGAAATAGGTTAGTCAACAAAACAGTTTGTTGCACTATGAGCCTCGAGGCGTCCTTGGTTTTGGGGAACAAGTGGTTAAGGTAATCATATTTACAAATTTTACAAGGAAACTTCACCTTCCTCTTTTCTTTCTTTCCCTCACCAATATTATTATCAGGTTTATCATTATTATTGATGTCCTTGTCTTTATTATTTTTATTATTTTCCCACCCTTACGATTATTACCACGTCCTTTCCTTTTTTTCCCTTCGGGTTGTTGGTCACTGTTCGGGTTCGTTGACTGTTCAGAATGCACATCCTCCGATTGGGTGGGTGAGGACAAAGTCATAGCTTGTCCTATTGCAAATGGGTTAAGAGACAAATCTTTCAGCTAGTTCGTCACTAGGTCTGCAGTCTTAGAATTTGTGGAGCCTATGATGTCATTGACATGAGGTACAAGATTTTGTCTAGGGTCATAATTTGACCACGACGCGTCCGGGATAATTTCATAAAGCAACCTAGACTGAGCATATATAAGGTCTAACTGCTAGGATTTGAAGATGGCCTCTTCCTCAGATGTCACTCTGGATGTAGAAACATCCTTCAAAATATAAGGAAACAAGGACTTGAGGAACCACTCCAACATAACCTTTGGAGGAATGCAAACTTTAATCAAGCTCTTCCATCTATGCCACTCTTGAATATGATCGAAGATGTGGGTGGCCTTATCTTGATGAAAAGATGATAAAATTTCTATGTCTCCATCGTAACAAACCGAAAATTGGAAGTGGTTGAGAAAAACCAACACCATATGATTGAAAGTTATATAAGTTCCCCCAGGTAGCTCGATGTACCAATTTTTAGAAACGATCGTAAGGGTCCATTGAAATAGTCTAAAAAAAACATAATTGTCATTAGGGGAGTTATATGAGCACCATAGGTGAAAATTAGTCACATGATCACCTGGGTCCTCACCATTATTTCCCTCAAGCTTTGGAGTGTCATAGGGAAGCTTGGTAGGGACGGTGGGCCATGAAGGATCGTGGTGCATTGTGTCGTTCATCAATTTTGACAAGTTTGACAAATTTAATGTGACCAGAAAAGGGAGTCAGAGTTGCAGCATTTGAGCCCATGTTTCTGAGAAATATTGGGTTTGAGAGACTGCAGGCATACTAGGGTTATGGTATACACCATGGCCCTGTCTAGTAGGATAGTATACCCCTCCCAACTGATTCATAAAAGTTTGTAAGGGCACCATCCCCGAGGAAGTTTCTTCTTAGGAGAAAGAAACATGATAAGGATTACTCATGTGAGGATATATATTTCCCCCATATGAAGGAACCCTATGTTGGGGGTTTCCCATACAACAAAATTGACGCTCCCCTGATGAAACACCATAGGTTAGAGGAAGGTTCACCATAATAAAAGTGTTCGTAGGAATCAACATTGTGGAAGAAGGAATGCCATATGGAATATAAGAAGTAAATTGATCGCCCATTTGAGCACTCCACCTTGGAACATTGAAGCTAGGATTGGGTCCGGAGGAAGGAGGATTCCAACCTCCTACTGTGGGAGTTGGTTGAGGGATATGACCCCCACCAAACGAGAAAGGAGTATAAGGAGGCATTGTATCCCCAGACCCAAAACTAGGATTCACATTAGACATCAAAACGAAGGATGACAAGTGTGAAGTCATGTCTAAAATACCAAAAGAGAAAGGATTAGAGGCCCAAGGCATTGACTGAGTGATATGATCTGGTGAACCACCTGAGAACAAAAAATGATTCGTTCTCATGGGATGAGTAGAGACCACGGGTTGGGAAGTATTAAGTAAAGGATTTTTCGGAATCCAAACCATCAATGATGCAGGAGTCGAGGGGACTCGACTAACTATAGTGGAGGCTGGAGTTGAAGGAGTTCCAGATACATTCATATATGACTCATTACTCATGGTATGATGATCGCGAGTTTGGGAGGTGGAGATATATGTACCACACCTATTAACTCTATTCCTTTTAAGAGGCAACTTCGGTAAAGGATATAATCGTGGTGGTAGATTCAAAAGATGAAGAGACCGGTGGGGAGGTTGGTCTTGCTCCACGATGACTCATAACTCGTGACACAATACAAAATCCTAAGGCCAACTAATAATCAAAGAGAACACTCCTAAATAAAAATAAAATCCAATGCACACAAATAGAATATGATGGTTGAATGGACCTCCCGAACTAAATAAGGTATGCCTCTCCCAAGTGGGGATGAGACTCCTGAACAATAGAGTAGAGGTAACATAACCAATTATAAGGACCCTCATGGGTTTCATAGCACAATTGGTTAGATTCCTCTAGAGATAAAATCCTCCATAAAGTATGTGTGTTGTGTGATCCCTATCTTACTTAGGGTACTTGTAAAATAACCCCTCACTATTACATATAGGCTAAAAAATCAACAAACTATTATGATGATTGTGATAAAATCAATTTTTTTTGTCGAAAAAAAATAAAAATAAAAATGAAATTTTACTGTTTTTTTTTTAAAATTAGTCCCGATAACGTCGGATTTTCGACGTGTTCTAAGGTCGTTGAAAGTACGACGCCCAGTTCCAACACTTTAATATAGCTATTTGTAGGTCAACATAACGATCATTGACTTCGAAATGGTCAACCTTAATTTAGGGTTATAGTCATCGAAATTCCGACGATGATGAATCTATAAATTAGTTAATTCGAACCGAATTTCGACTAATTTGTTATAGTTGCGACATCTTTTATATGTTATAGCTCTGCTAATCTTTGTTTTTATGTGAAGGTTTGCTTGTTGGTTAAGAGATCGAACTGATGTTTGATCTATAGAGCTTAGTTTTGTGATCATTGTTCAAGGCATGCAAGAGGATTTTAGACTTTGAAGGTTAGTTAAATATTTTTTTTCTTTTGTCTCCTTTAATATTTTATAACCTTATATGTTTATGTAGATTTTATGTTGTCTGTGAACATGCTAATTTTTCCATGCTTATATGTGACTTGATCTCTTTCCCTAGTTCTATTATTTCATTTTATTATGTTACTTGGTTATGGTGAAGCTTTGAAGCTTATGTGGTAAAATATATTGTATGGTTTTGATCCGGATTATTTTCGGCACGAAATGAGAGCGGAGATATAATAAATAAATGCACAGAGATATTGCAGATATTCA
>SNQJ01S0011797.1:0-16555 GCA_010110895.2 Picea sitchensis
CATTCACCAAAATATCCAACATAAGAAATAGTCAAAACCCTTGAGGTAGGGTAACACCATATATTAATCCTTAAGGAAGGATAACACTCCTCAAACAATCCTTTCTTGTTACAATCACAATATACTTCACTATGCTCAATACATTTCTTACACTTCTTTATATAGCATCCCCTCTCTCTCCTAAGAACATTCTAGAGAAGGAATATTCTAGTAGGTGGAACCTTCGAGAAATCCTTCTCACCTTCATTATGTTCACACTATTACATTGCATGGTCATATATCTATTATTACTCCCATTGAGTACTTCCTTAGGTACCCCCCCCAATATTACCTCCATAGGTATATTACATTCCATCCTCATTCACATGTTTTGTTCTCGAAACATGAGAAGAAACCATATAATATGACTAGATAAGCAATGTAGCCAACTGAGACCAAGTACACAAAGCCATCCATCCTAATGGAAGATGAACATGATGTCCAACTGTTTCCCTATCACCCTTATCTAGATCCTTATTGTGAGTTTGGTGCCATGGGTTTGTTGCTTGAGCCTGATATTGTCCTTAAATGCTGGTATTCCTCCATCTTCCACTTGATTGGTGTCCTTTCTGGTGCCATGTTGGTCCATAAAAAATGTGTTGATTCTCATTCCCCCGCCATGATGACTATTGTTTTTCTATATGGTGTGGATGACGATATACAAAGATTGTAGGAATCAACTATTTTTTCTTCAACTTTGCAACAAAGTGGGCATTTGAGTCAATGATCTCCTTGGATTTTTTATTGTGTCCATCCCATGGCTTTGCTTTATCTCTTGCTATAGACTCTATCTATGATTCATCTTCAGACTCTGCAATAACTTCTTTGCTTTCCCCCATAGGCCCTCCTTGCTTACTAAGAGACACATCCTACGATGTAATTTTTTTTTTCTTGTACTAAATGTTTAGAAACTTCTTTTGCACATTAATATTAACTGTACCAATTGAGTCCATCCAAGGATATCCCAAAACAATATCCACATCAACCATATCTATAGCATGAAAATAAGAATGAAACACATATATGTCCATGGTGATCTTCAAATCTTTAAAAATTTGAACATTTTCACCTTCAACATGTGTGCTTTGAATATTCTTTGCAGGAACTTGCAATCTATTAACCAACTGAATGTTGATAAAATTTTGTTGGCAACTAGGGTTAATAGAAACAATGACCTTCTCTTGTTGAATGCATCCATGAACATGTAATATAGAGTTGAAACATGAGAATAAACCCTTGGTTCTTTCTTTGTCTTTAATCTTGGCATGAGACCATTTGTCTAAAAGTAAATTTTCCATTGTTTGATCGGAAATTTCCATCATCTTGACATGGTCCAATGATTTCCACCATATGTTAACATCTTCTCTGAAACCATATGGTAACTAAGATTTCCACCTCTCTTTCCATAATGAATTTTGGAACTTTATGAATTCTTCAATACTAGGGCCATCATCTTTTCCAGTAAAAGACATCTTGCTTGGAATAAATCTTGAACAAAAACCATAACTTAATGTGCAAATTGCGCGACTTTTTCTGGAAAAACCCTGAAAAATTGTTGAATTTAAAATGCTGATAACATCACTTCCCGGACTTCGTTTCGACTGTTTTGTTTTTTGAAATTGGGTATTTTTTGGAGAGGAATTCAAAAATTTAATTATTTTCTGAAAATTTGGAGCATAAAGTTTCATAACTGAGTCTGAAGTGCATCACCCCCTTTTTTCCTTTTAAAAAATTTGCAAAATGAACCAAAAATTTCTTCCCTTCTTTGGCCAAGGAAAGAGCTCTGGTACTAAATGTTAAGTACGTTAATATATCTGAAAATATACTTTATTTTTTTTTGTTTTCTATTTTGTCCGTGACCTACAACACTAACCTGTGGCTGAGAAACCACGACTCAGGGGCAACTAAGCCATCAAAATCACCCGGGGATCGCACCTGGCTTGAGCCACACCAACCCTTAACATGACTGAATTTTTTGTCCCCACAGGTTTCGAACTGATGACTTTAACATCACAGAGTGCCTTAAGAACACACTCCGTCACCGACTATCCTACACCTCGGGGACATGAAATTATACTTTAGAAATAACCCTTAATCTCAACAATAATAAACCAAAGCATTCACCAAAATATCCAACACAAGATATAGTCAAAACCCTTGAGGTAGGGTAACACCATATATTAATCCTTAAGGAAGTATAAAATCCTCAAGCAATCCTTACTTGTTACAAACACACTATACTTCACTATGCTCAATACATTTCTTACACTTCTTTATATAGCATTCTCTCTCCCCCCTAAGAACATTCCAGAGAAGGAATATTCTAGTAGGTGGAACCTTCTAGAAAGCCTTATCACCTTTACTATGTTCACACTATTACATTGCATGACCATATATATACATATATTATTACTCCCATTGGGTACCTCCCTAGGTACCCCCCCCAATATTACCTCCATAGGTATACTACACTTTTGATCCAGAGCTCAAAATTGAGCATGGTTACAGTCGTTGGAAAGATCTTGATGAGAAGATTCCATCTATGGGGTTCACTCAAATAAATGAACTGGGTGGAAAAAGAGGGAATTTAAATGCCCCATCCCTTAAAAGGTACTTAGGGGTTTGGGTTTCTTACTGAGTGGTATCAGAGCATAGTTCAAACACTAGGCCTGGATGAGCTAGAGATTAGTCATGAGACTTGTATATTAAGGCCAATATGAGCTTGTTGGAAAGAGTTTCTCTGCACTAAAAGTTTGTTTATGATATGCACAAGTTCCTTGAGGAGAGGGACCACAGATTGAATTTTGTTGGGAAATTACCCAACAAGAAATTGAATTGTGCTAACTTGTAGTAGAGGAATTATGTGGTTGCTTGATGGAATGATAGTTACTTCTAAAGGAGTAGTAATAAGTTGATAGAAATTAATGGTAATATCTAACTGATAAATGATGCTTAAGTTTAGAGAATAAATGAATTGATGTTTGTAACACTACATGAAGATATGGGCTGAAGGAGCCCTGATAATTAGAATAATTGTTTATTAAGGGATAAGAACCTTATTGAGAATTCCTTGAGGCTAAAGGAATTGAGTATGGATTGGTAGAATCCTTGGCAGTAATAAATTGTTTCTCTAATGAAAGACTAAACATTTTATGTATAATTCCTCGTGATCATAGGACTGATGGAAAATTTGGAAGGTCAATTTACTTGGCCTACAAAGAATGAAACTTGTAGCTAGGATAATTTAATTGAGCAAAATAAAGAGGAGTCTTTTGGAATGAAGCTAACACTCATAAGAGAGGTAAAGTGTTAGGGAATATGAGAAATTTATCATCTCATGACTTTCTTAAGAAAGTGTATATACCTATTAACCTAAAAATATTCCTAGGAATGTGAATGCAAAAGCATATAGTTGGAGTTTAGATGCACTGTAGGCATGGGTAAAATTCTTGGTGCAAAAGGATATGCTATAACACATATTATAATGAGTAGGCATGTATATAGCACTCAAATATACCTATTATAACCTGTGGTGGGTTTTAGAGTATGGTCTTCTAATGAACAATTTAAGTGAGGACGAATTGGTATCAATAGAAAATATACCAGCACAAATTAAACACTGATAATGGTGTATCAGTATAACCTTATGAGATTAAAGCTATAAGAGATCAAAGAAGGATCTGATATAGATTATGGTAAATGAAGTGCTTGGGGGAATTTCCAGAAGACCAATGGGTCAAATTGACATCCATAGGTGGATGGTAGCCATATACGTATGGCTTAGTATGCTCAAGTAGCATATATAGGGAATATTAAGAGAATATTTATGTGATAAAGGTCTATTAACCACAAATTATTTGAGACATGAAGAGCGACCGGAATGATTATCTTGTTGCCTTGGGTAATGTAGTAACTACCCATCTAAATTTTTGGGATTTGTGGAATGCTTTTGTAGTAGAAAGGGCAAGCGTGGCCCTTGCTAGTTGTTTCCATGTTGAGAGGGCAAAATCATAATGAATTATGACTATAAAACTGGTCATGTGATTGATTGTAATATTTCACTAAAGATCATTGATATTAAAGTTAAAATATCAATGTGAATGGATGCCAAAAAAAAGGTGCAAGCAGTGAACCTGCATGTTGACATCAATATGTGTATATGCTTGAGTGCATGGGTTGAATGTGTTATAAAGTTGCCTTGTATGAAGGATGATATTAAGACCAAATAAATATGAATGAATATTATAAAAATGTGCAAGTGTTGGACATGCATGATAACTACACACACACACACACACACACAGGTGTGTGTGTGTGTGTGTGTGTGTGTGCACGCGCATGTGCACATGTGTGCGCTTTAAAGACACACTCTGACTATATGAATAAGTAGACAAAAAGACAAGATTTGTGCTTTCCAAGATTTGATAATGTTGGATGCATGTCTGAACCTATATAGAAGGGTTTGAAATGCCTTGTTTAATAATAGCGTGAGGAAGGTGTATTTAATTCCTTAGGAAAATCTAGAGTAAATTGGTGAAAGAGAAAATGAGTAGAGATGCTTTGTTGTTACGATAATATGGAAATATGATTATGCCTTTGAGAGTTTCTTGTAAATGATTGTGAGTAATCATGAATAAGATAATTTTAGATAAATATGCATATGAAAAGTGTAAAGTGTGCATATGGTAAACACACAACATGCTGATGCATGTGGTCAAGTGCAAGAAAACATAGTTTGGACACAAACTAATAGAATAATATGCCTGCGTGAATGCACAATCTGAATGCATAATAATAATGCATGTTTATATTCCTTATGGAATATTGGGTAAACCCTTGGAATGATAAAGCTGAGGATGGATCAAGGTTGAGGTCATTTCAAATAGTTTGGATATGCAACAAGAGAGTTGCATGTTGAAGAATTTTCCTATGGAGGAACTATCTAAATAGATCTGTCAGGAGAATATAGTCATAACGTTAAGGACTACTGGGAAATTAGACACTGGGTTGCAAGCCTATTTGTATACGAATCCTGGATTACATTTTAAAATATAACGCATGAATGAAGTGCACACAAGTGAATGATTGATCACCTTGATTCCAATTATGGTTGAGGTGCACAGATGCACTGCCATGATGTTTAATTGTGAACTATTTTTGGATGATGTTGTATTATGCTACATCTATGAAAGGTCAATATGAAGACTTGGATGAAACTTCCCAAGGAAGAGAGCAGACATATTCTAGAAGGGGATGAATTTCCTAGGAAATAAACAAAAGAAAAAAGGAGGAACACTTTCCTCACTATTAAAACTCTGATTTGCTTAAGAGAGTTGTAAACTTTAAAAGTACACATGGAAAATAAATTTAAAAATGTGTTTAAATAAATAATCATGATTAAACCAAGATGTTGCAAAGGCAGTGAGGCCTTAGGAATAGTTCAGTTAAGATGAAAATTCCAAATTGTGTAGGAGGAGTTGGAAGGAGGAAGGAGTATCTTAACTCCTCTCTTGATGTTTATTGTGTTTCTTTGGGATGAGGAGACTGATATATTGGTGTATGCAAATGTTTTGGCATGAGAATAATGATAGTTGCATGACTGTAGAGACAATTGAAAATTTGATTGTGTTTACACTCATAAAACCATTGAGGATAATGTGAGAGGGTGTATATGGATATGGTGAGACATATATGAAATTGTTTGATGATTTAAATTGACTATTGCATGTCATTGATACCCAAGTAGGGTAGGATTCAAGAAAAATAACTTGAATGACAGAGGGATGAACCTATGGAATCCAATGATGAATGAAATCCTTGTAATAAAATTCATGAAAAATTGTGTCATAAAGGCATTGACCAATTGATGATGAATGGGAAAAAAAGTGCTCATACACAACATGACTTAATGCATTGAGGAAATGCATGTTTTCATGAGTGGGAATGTATAGGACTTCCCAGAATGGAAGGAGGACCTTCAAATATTCTACCAGAGTTGTAACAATGGTAAAGAGAGAAACTAGGTGGTTATGAATAATGACACCCTTGTTATTAGTGAAGAAAGAATGTTGGAATGCATTCATGTGAAAATTTCAGTTTCACGTGTGCTGATTTGAGGCTATGATTAACTCAAAGCAGGAGGAGAAGTCCTACTTTAATAATGAATGTGGATAGATGATCCCTGAGTTGGGAGGTTGGCTAAGTTCCAATGGCGCACCATGGAAAAGTGCCTAATTTGAAATGTGGTAAATTGAATTCAATGCAAGGGTGCATTGTGTATGAGTGTGGCCATGGAGATTGACACATTTATTAAATTAATTTAATGTTTGATTTCATTTGAAAAATTTTGGTATGAAAAATGATGCATATGTGGGGAATGATAAATCCTTTTATTTTATATGATTGAATAAATTAAAGTTATTTGATTGTTAGTATGCACATTTTTGAAATAGTTTGGGAGCTACTAGATAATGTGCATGACAACCAACAATTTATTTGGCTGTGTGAAGTTGGAATTGCAGGAACAAGGGTCTTGGATATGGTAGTGATGTAAGACCATAAGGAAGACCAATGCCTATTGGTTGAAAAAAATCCAAACTACGTAGGGAAAGAAGTCTCAAACTTATGGAATCTGGTTCCTGTATGGAACATATCTGAAAACAAGAATGTGAAATTTGAAATATGTGGGTAACAGATTCAAAAAAGCTTAATTAAACTATTGATAACATCTCATGAATTACTGTATGCATGTGATATAGGTGAGATGAAATATCTGTCCTAGATGAACAAATGATGGTTGTCAAGTTGGGAAAGCATGGAAATGGATACTATTGTGACATGAGAACCCTGTCATATGCCATGACCACCATATAGAATGTTTTGTTGTGGTAACACGGGCTAGAGGCATACCTCGGTAGAGAAATTTAGAGTGATTCCTCGACTATAAGACTCAATGAAGTCTCTGAAACTCTTATTGTGCGAGAAATCCTTGGCAGGAAAGATGGATCACCTGAGGGACTGTATAACAAAGAAGGGGATGCCTGAGCATGAGCCTAGAAGGAAAGTGATTGCAAGGAAGAGGAGAATTCAATGACTCTTATAATATGTTGATTACGATCATGAGCACAATGGGTATGTCACGGAAAAACAATGAGCCAAATAAATGTGACAACCATGTGGATGCAGATCCATGAACTACACAGATAAGTATTGTGCAGATATGTAAATTCTTCCTCTTGAATTATGAACAAAAATAAGATGTTTTTGCACGAACTTGTGATTAATATGATTTTTGTTTGAAATGGTTGTAGGCATGTGTTAGATGCCAAGAGTATGGGAAAGGACCAGTCCAAGAAGAGGAAAACATTACTGAAGTAACTGAAAGATAAAGTCATGACAAGTGTTACTTAAAAGAACACTGAGGATGGTGTTCCTTTAATGGGGAGGGGATTGTAATACCTTCCCCCCCCCCAGCTTGTAATTAATCATGATTTATGATTTCCATGCAGTGTCATATAAACATTGTAATTATATTATTGTTGATTGAAAATTCCAATCAAATGACTGTGGCATGAAGCCTTAAAGTACTGACCATGATACCATTAGAGGAAAGAATGAGGGAGCCTATTGAGGGGGTTCATTATGTGAAGATGACTCAAATATCCTTGTTGAGATATTTAATTTGGAAATAATAGATTTTTCCCTTTCCTGATTTCGATACAAATCAATTAATGAGAAGGGGGTTGGTAGTTGAACAACCAACCTATTGGTTGTGGAGCCTGATTATCTTCCTCATTTAGAGGTTTGTTTCAGCCATGCCTGGACCCCATTCCCTAACGAAAGGGTGTGAGGGGGATTTACCCCCCACAACTGTTGCTAGGGGGTTGACAAATTTTTTTGTATCCCCCCCTTGGTGGGGGATTTGGAGGTGGCACCCCTGAAGCGAAATATTGGGAAAAATTTCAGTGTAAAATATTGTAATTTCATAGTCAATATGGATCGTTCATTATAAGGTCGCAGATCTAACAATAAAATTTATGTTAGGGTTTTTTTCCCTAAAAGACAACCCTCTTTTATGAGGGATTTGTATTGTGGCTGGGTATGAGGGTGAATATTGTATTATGAGAGAGCAGACTGTGAGAGAAAGAAGAGGAAGTTACAATGGGTGTGTTGTAGGTTATATCCCTTCATTTTTCTGGATAATAAAAAGGAAGGACCTAGCAATTTCTCTGGTGGACGTAGCCCACACTGGGTGAAATACATATATTTGTGTCTCTATTGTATTATGTATCTTCAATGTTTTATTTCCGCATTTGTTTTATTTTATTGCTCCAGGATCTTGTTTTTATAACAATTGGTATCATAGCAAAATGTAACTCATAGGAAAAGAGGGTTCCTGGTTCGAGTGGGAGCAATGGCGAAAGATGGAAATTTTAGGGTCAAGAAATTTAATGACCAAAACTACCAGTTATGGAAGATGCAAATGGAAGATTATTTATATTAGAAGGATCTATTCCTACCATTGGGAGGAATAGAAAAGAAGTCGACGACGATGAAGTATGAAGAATGGGAGGTTATTGACATAAATACAATAGGAACGATAAGGCTGAGTCTGGCAACTTTGGTGGCTTTCAATATTTCAAAAGAAAAGACAACGAAGGAGCTGATGGATACATTGTCTAAACTATATGAAAAACCCTCGGTGTCCAATAAGGTATTTCGAATGAAGCAATTATTTAATATGAATATGTCAGAAGGTGGGTCTGTTGCAGATCATTTAAATGATTTTAATACGGTTACTAATCATCTAAGTTCTGTAAAAGTGGACTTTGATGATGAGGTCAAGGATCTTCTAGTCCCGTTCTCATTGCAAAATATCTGGAATGGCTTGGTCATGGTTGTATGTAACTCTGTCTTTGGTTCAAAAACTCTAAAATTTGATGATGTTCTTGGTGTTATCCTTAGCAAGGAAATGCGATGGAAAAACACATGTGAAACATTAGTTAATGCGTTGACAGTGGAGAATAGGGGAAGACAAAAGGATAGAGGAAAGGGCTCAGGGAACCGTGGGAATTCTAGGAAGGGAATATCCAAATACATACCAAGAAAGATAGAGTGTTAGAATTGTGGGAAGAAAGGACATATGAAGAAAGACTGCAAAGCTCCAAAGAAACAAATATATGGACAACACGAGAAAAATCAGGAAGCAAATGTAATAGGTGAAGTGTTACAAGATGCTTTGATTCTTTTTGTAGATAATATTTCCGAGTCTTGGGTAGTAGATTTAGGGGCTTCATTTCATGCCACATTCCATAAAAAACATTTTCTATATTATGTTCAAGGTGATTTTGGACAGGTTCATTTGGGTGATGATGCACCATGCAAAATTGTTGGAATGGGCAAGGTACAAATGAAGAAAAAAAATGGAAACCAATGGTTCTTGAAAGAGGTAAGATATGTTCCATATCTAAGGAAAAATAAAATTTTAACAGGGCAGTTGGCAAGTGAAGGTTGTATATCCATATTTATAGATAAGACGTGGAAGGTCACCAAAGGATCACTGGTGATAACAAAAGGAGAGAATGTAGGTACATTGTATTTATGTACTAGTAATACTGATTATTCTATCTCTTTATCTTCTATAGGAGTGGATAATGCTCTTTGGCATCATAGGCTTGGACACATGAGTGAGAAGGGGATGCATATACTTCAAAAAAGAAATTTGTTGCCAAATATTAAACAGATTGATTTGGATTTATGTGAGAATTGTGTTTATGGAAAACAAAAGAGAGTTAGATTTCTCAGAGTCGGAAAAGAAAAGAAGAGTGAAAGGTTAGAGCTTGTGCATACGGATGTATGGGGACCAACTCAGGTGTCATCTCTTGGTGGATCTCATTATTATGTTACTTTTATTGATGATGCAATTAGGAAAACTTGGGTTTATTGCATTCGGCAAAAAATGGATGTTTTTGACACGTTTAAGAAATGGAAAGCTTTGGTTGAGAATGAAACATGAATAAGGTTGAAGTGTCTGAGATCAGACAACGAAGGTGAATATTGCAGCAAGGAGTTTGATGATTATTTTTCATACCATGGGATTCATAGAGAGAAAACAATTCCAAGAACACCATAAGAAAATGGTGTGTCAGAAAGGATGAACATGGCAATCATGGAGCGTGCAAGGAGTATGAGATTGCACGCTGGTTTTTCCTTACAATTTTGGGCAGATGTTATAGATACTTCTATTTACTTAATAAACATAGGACCTTCAAGGTATTTGTATGGTGGAATTATAGAGGAGGCATGGACAGGTAAAAAGGTAAACTATTCTTTTTTGAAGACTTTCGGTTGTGAAGCATTTGACCATATTGATAAAGAAAATAGAACAAAGCTTGAGGAAAAATCCAAGAAGTGTACCTTTATTGGATACAATGTTAATGATTTTGGTTATTTCTTATGGGATTATGAAAGTCACAACATCATTACGAGTATATATTTCATATTCAATGAGAAGTTTATGTACACATGTCAGTGTCAGGGAAAGAAACAAGAAAAATAAAAACCAAACTATAGAGTGCTTGATGAGATCACTGGAAAAGAAATTCCAAAGGTACCGGAATATCAAAATGTAAAAAAACAAGAGCAACATGTACCTCAAACTCCTGCAAGTGTTGATAGAAGATCTACGAGGTTAACTAGACCCTTGAATGATACTCTCCTTCATCGTACTATTTATTGTTGACTGATTTTGGTGAACCATAAAGTTATGAAGAGGCAATGAAGGTAGACACTAAAAGGAAGTGGGAGAAAGACATGAAAGAGGAAACAAATTCCTTGGTAAATAACCAGACTTGGGACTTGGTTCAGTTTCCTGTAGGAAAAAGAGCATTGCAGAATAAATGGGTTTACAGGTTAAATGAAGAAGATGGAGGAAAAAAATGGTACAAGGATAGACTTGTTGTAAAGGTGTTTGCAGAAAAGAAAGGTATATATTTTGATGAAATATTTTATCCTGTTGTTAAGATGACTTCAATTAAGACTATTTTAAGTCTTGTGGAAACAAAATATTTGCATCTTGAACAATTATATGTAAAAACAACTTTTCTCCATGGGGATTTGGAGGAAGAGATTTATATGCAACAACCACAGAGGTATGAGGTCAAAGGAAAGGAGAATTTGGTATGCAGGTTGAAGAAGATCTTGTATGTCCTAAAGAAAGCTCCAAGGCAATGGTATTTGAGGTTTGATAGGTTTATGATAGAACACGGTTATAGTAGATGTCATTCTGATCACTATGTTTATTTTAAAAGGATAGAAAATGGAAGCTATATTATCTTACTATTGTATGTATATGACATGCTTGTTGTAGTGTCTAATATGCATGATATAAATGTGCTCAAGAATAAATTAACTAATTCATTTACGATGAAGGATTTGGGTGTTGCACAAAAAATCCTTGGTATGAGAATAACAAGAGACATGAAAAAATGCAAATTGACATTGTCTCAGGGTGAGTACATAAAGAAGGTGTCGGAGAGGTTTAGAATGAAGAATACAAAAAAAATTAGTACACCTTTGGCCATACATTTCAAATTAACTAAGGAAATGTATATGAAGACACCAGAGGAGATAGAATACATGTCCAAGGTCCCTTATTCATCAACATTTGGCAGCTTGATGTATGCGATGGTTTTCACAAGACCAAATATTGCACATGCAGTTGGAGTTGTGAGCATGTATATGAACAATCCAGGTAAATAACATTGGGAGGCAGTAAAGTGGTCTCTCAGGTATTTCAGAGGTACTGCTTCTCATGCATTATGTGTTGGATGTTCAAACACTGTTCTACATGGATATGTTGATTCATATATGGCAAGTGATAAAGATAGTAGGAGGAGCACCACATGGTATGTTTTTACTGTAGGTGGAACAACAATTAGTTATTTTTCAAAAATACAAAAGGTTGTTGGACTTTCAACAATAGAAGCAAAGTATGTTGCTACTACATAGGCTAGTAAAGAAATGATTTGGTTACAAAGGTTTATGGAGGAATTGGGAAAGAAGTAGGAGAATAACATGTTGTACTATGAAACAAAGAGTTCCATTCATCGTGCAAAGAACCCGACCTTCCATTCAAAGACTAAGCATATATAACTTAGGTACCATTTCATACTATCCATATTGGAAGATGGACATTTGAAGTTGGAAAAGATACATACTAGCCATAATCCTGCAAACATGTTAACAAAGGTAGTAACCAGGGAGAAACTGAGTTCCTGCTCAGTTTCAGTTGGTCTTCAAGCATGAAGGTGAAGATGATAAATTTTCCAGGTCCAAGGTGGAGTATAGTCCAGCAGGTACAACAACAATGGAGTTATTGTGATCAATATCCAAGTGGAAGATTGTTGGTTGTGGAGCTTGATTATATTCCTGATTCAGAGGTTTATTTCAACTGTGCTTGGACCCCATTCCCTAATGGGGAAGTTTGGGGGGGATTTACCCACCACAACTGTCGCCAGGGGATTCCAAGGGGGTGTGGTGAAAGTTTTTGTAGGCCCCCCCGGTGGGGGATTCGGGGGCAATACCCACGAAGAGAAATATTGGGAAAAATTGCCTTGTAAAATATTAAAATTTTGTATTCAATATGGACCATTCATTATAAGGTCACAGATATAACAATAGAAGTTATGTTAGGGTTTTTTTCCCTAGAAGGAAGCCCTATTTTATGAGGGAATTGTATTGCAGCTGGGTATGAGGGCGAATATTGTATTGTAAGAGACGATACTGTGAGAGAAAGAAGAGGAAGTTACAATGGGTACACTATAGGTTGTATCCCTTCATTTTTTTGGAAAATAAAAAGGAAGGACTTGGAAATTTCTCTGGTGGACGTAGCACACACTGGGTGAACCACACACACTTGTGTTTTTATTGTATTGTGCATCTTCTATGTTTTATTTCTGCATTTGTTTTATTTTATTTCTCCACGATCCTATTTTTCTAACACAACCAATCTCTATGAATATAGGTATGCAATATATGGCTAGGACAACATAGGATATGAGACAAAGGTACCACATAGTACCATTTTATAATCCCCAATATGAAACCTGCGTAGAACCCATGGACTCCTTCTGACAGAAGAAAACAAGGGTATAGGTCGAGAACCTTCCCAAGTGATTACATGTAAGAGACACATGAATGGGGGGGTCAGAGAAGAGATTATGTGCAAGAGATGCATGAGGAGAGGAGAGAATGGTTCTAGTCAAGGAAGCACTAGATAGGGATTTCAGATCTTGGAACATAGGAGCTATGAGTTTCAGGTCTAAGAGAAAGACCTATAGAAAGAAAAATACTCGTAGGAAGAGGAAGGTTGTGAGATTACCAGTAGTAGGAAAATCTTGGAGGCATGGTTGTATAGGCTGGACTGAAAATCCAAGATCCCAACCTGAGTTGAAAAGGCCACGATATTTATGTTGGGAGGGAATATGATAAACCTCGAGGAGGCTTGGGCTATATGGGTGTGATGAAATCCTGACCAATAGCGTGTGAAGTAGAGTGACCCTCATGTACCAATATCGATGCGAACTTGAGAGAGATTCCCTGGTGGTATCATGGCTTAGCACGGGGGTGGCTTACTGCCAAAGTGACTGAGCACGCAAAGCCTATGGTTGGGTGGAAAGTTGAACACCCACACTCAGTTGTCTGGCTACAACCCATGAAATAAACAAGTGTTCGTTTACTCTGTGTAATTGTGTTGTAATTGTGTATGCCTAGTTAATGGGTTGATGCTGTTCCAATGTGAAACCTTAATACTTAGATGATTGACCAACATATTGGAATTGTTTGTGTTTTAAACATATGAACAAGAGGACCCTGTATTTTATCTTAAATGATAGGAACATTTCATAATAACACAATGGAATTAAATTCATGACCAAAGACATGAACTTGGAAGGAGTTAGATAAGCATGTTCCTATGCTTCTAGCATGTACAATAATAAAATTATTGTAATGGGTTTCTTGTGAGAAGGAACAAACTATATAAGATAAGAAACAAAGGATAAATATTAAGGAAAAGGAAGTGCTATAACCTTTTTCCTCGATAGGACGATACCCTAATCCATAACAATGGCTCAAGAGAGGTCTCTCTGTATTTTAAAGAGCCTTAATCTCCCATGGAGAAGTTCCCTGCCATGGTATGGACGATTCACGAAACACAAATAACCACCAAAGTGGTGAAGAGAGAATGCCTTAGTGGTATCAGAGCAAGGAAAGATCCCTTAATGGTTTGGTAAATCCTTAAGGAAATCTTTGAAATCGGTTAAGTCCAATATTGGGCTACTTTCTTTTAGAAGACTTTGTGTTTGAGTCGGGAGGATATACAACCATTGGATCGAATTGATGGGTAGATATTGGCCCTTTGTTGGAGGACACCATCATTAGAGTACCTAAGTGCACTTGTATGAAGTGTCGATGATGAAAAATACCCAAGGCCATAAACAACCGTTGGATCCATCAGAATGTGGTATTGATGGTTTCATGACCATTGATTTGGTGGGGTGTATAGATATCATCCCTTTGTTTGTGAAGGCATTTTCATCAGGAGGATGAGTCTTTAAATAGGCGAAGATTTGGAACAAGGATTTCTTTCAACAATAGTGAAATCCTTGAGACAGACCAGGATCGTTGATCCGTCGGGAGGAGTCCCAATGAGATTTGTACTGTTGATTCCAGTGGCATCATCATCAAGAGTAGAAGGTTGGATAGGTTGAGTAATGTCTTGAGAGTGTCAACAATGATAAAGGACCTGGAAGAAAATGAGAGTCGTCATTTGGTGCAGAGGAAAGATTAAACCTCAACTGTAGGATGGTGTAAATTTCATCTAAGTGAAGTGAAAGGGGGAAATGACATCATGTTGATGAGGAATGCTAGTGTGGCAGTGAGTGTGTATTGTGGGGTGACATGTGTCGACATTTGAATGGAAGACAAGTCAAGTGTGGGACCAATTGAGAGAAAAGGATTTTTGATCATCTCCTTAAAATCCTATCGTTGGATCTACAGATAGAGATATCTCAACCATACACTGGTGGAGGGTCGAAGAAGGTCTGGAGAGAGGAGAGATGATGGTGATGGGGTAGCCCAAGGAGAAATGAAAACCGTCGATGCATTAAAAGTGAGATCTGGATCGCTGATGCAATGCACATTGTCGTTTGTATTTGAAAGTTGGTGAAGTGAGAGTCAAACCAGGAAGCACCGACGATGATGAGGTCAAGGGATTACCGACAACTGTCGAGCTGATGGAGTTGATCACGATGAGATATGGACTTTCAGATCCATAAGTGTTTTCGTTAGAGTATGGAGGATTGATATGGTCGCATGTTGGCCAAGGGTGCCGACATCGATAAAGGAAGATGACATAATGTTGATGTGGTGTGCCAACATGGCATCCAACGTGTCTATTGGGGTGACAGATGTCACCAGTGGGTTAGATGAGGGACATGAGTGGACCCAGATGGGGGATGGAAACCATTAGAGCGACGGTTCCAATCAATAATGTAGGATATGGACACAGACAAGTCCTGACCATTTTTTGAAGGAAGACGGGTTTAGACCAAAGGTTGGGAAAGGGGAAAGTGTCGATGACGATGAGATATCATGGTTAATGACAACCATTGATCGTCGAGTAGGAGAGATTAAATCTCCGTTGTCGATCTGTCATGGGAAACACAAAGTTGCGTAATAAGAGGTTGGAGGGATGGAATCTAGGCATTTTGTATGTTAGAGGCACAAACACAATCATAGATGTTATAGGTCAAGTTCTGAGAGCCATCATATCTAGGATCATACCTGTTAGAGGTTCATTGTTAGAAATTGGTAAGTCGAGGTTATTAGTGAATTCATGGGAGATGAACCTCGATGACGATGATGAAGTTTTAGGGCTATGTGACAGTCATTTATTGGCAAAGGAGCTCAACATAATTATGGTCGTTGATTAATTGTAGGTACCATATGACCACACAAGAAAAGGTTAAGAGGTGAGCATTAATCGTCATGAATGATGGAGGTGCCAAAAAGATCTAATCCGTTGATTGTCGGATCCCAAGAGCCGTCGAATTTGTGGAGTAATCCACTAGAGTGATCATTGTTAGAGTAGAAGTAGTTGGGGTAATGATATCTCATGGGAGATAGGCCCGATGACGATGAAGAGAGGTTCCATGGAGTCAGAATATTGGAGTGGTGACCCAGTTGGCAGGCGCCACATCAATGCCATGTCAGTGCTATTGGATCATGTTGTCATTGTTGCCAATGGGTTGATTGATTGATGTCAAAATATTGATTGATTGATGATTGATGTAATGCAATATATATGTCCTTGATGATAATGATAGATTTCAAGTGGAAACCAATTGATGAATATAGATCAATGAGTTTTCATTGATATGATGAAGATGGATCAATGAGTTGTCATTGATACATGATGCATAGTTGATGTATATGATGCAGTGGTGGATTGATG
>SNQJ01S0011797.1:18277-58480 GCA_010110895.2 Picea sitchensis
CTGATGAAGGTGGACACTTTGAAGAATGTTGCAGATTCATTAACAAAATCTGTGAGCACTGAGAAGTTCTCTTGGTGTAGAAGATCCATGGGCATTGCTGCCTTGGATTGTTGACTATGTAACCCTGTAACCCCTTGTGTGCAAAGAAAACAACAAGTGGGAGAGTGTTGGGTATGTGTTATATTCTTTGCACGAGTAGTAGTGTCTGAGCATCTGCAACGGGTGCGCAGGGGGGTTAGATGGGGGCAAAGCCCCCAATTTTTTTTTTTCGGGACGACATATTTCCGCCGGGACGACATATTTCCGGGATGACATATTACCGGGACGACATATTTCCGGGACCACATGATATTAGGTGGTTTTTCGGCACATGGTTTTTTGCCGATGGTTTTCTATTTCCGGTTAAGGAATTAGGGTTTTGGACTAATCCAGGTCATTGGGTTAGGGTTTTGGATGCCGCTGGCTCCTATATGTATATTGTATTGTAAACAATGTAACAAAATGTATGAATATAATATATGCTGGTTTTCCCGGTTTGGGTTTCCAGGTGAAAAATCTCTGTGTAATGTTTGTATTTGCCATTGTATATTTTCTGTTCTTTTCTGAATATCAGTTTGCAGTAGATATTGTAGAAGGTTAGAATTTACAATTTCATCCCAAGTTTTAATGGTGTTATTTCCAAATCCCATGAACCAGTTCAAAGTTGCATCATTAAGAGTAGCTAGAAACAACTTGATCTTTTGTGCATCATTAGAATAATCATAACTGTGAAAAAGTATACCAAATTCAAAAAGAAAAGTTTCAGGATCCTCGATTACCATTCCATGAAAATTTGGTAATGTTGATGGTGGAATTTTTTCATTTGTACTATTATCGTTGGATCCAAATTGGGAAATACAAACTCATATTTGAAATTTGATGCTCCTATTCTTGCTCCTCTGCCATCATCTGACATATTGTCTTGTTTGAAAATTACAAATTTTGCTGATGAAACATAATTTTTTGGTTCCTTTATAGGTTTTTAGGATTTGTTGTAACTAATATTTCTAATTGTTCCTCTTAGCCACTGATTACTTTTGTCTCCAATGGATTAGATGGGAATAGTACATCTTCTGTTGTTTGAATTTTTTTAGGAGCTTTCCCCTTGGATAAATCTTCTTCTTTGGCTTTTCCTTTTACTTGAGAGCCCACAATTTTTCTTGGTGGTCCTCCTCTTCCAATTCTACATGCAGATGGATTAGTGGATAGGGTGGATTTTACTGCACCACGAGTTGAAATAGATGGAGTTGTGGATGGAGTGGTTCTTCCTATTCCATGAGTAAATATATCTCTAGGATATTTATGTCTATTCATGTATCCTTTCATGACCCCACAGGATGCTTTATCGGATCTTTCCATCGTTCACCTCCTGAGGGCGTGTGACACCATGATGGTTCCTACTTCGTTGCTTGGAACACCAAGAATATTTTTTCTGGACTACACCTCTTCACCTAGAGCATAGCCATACTCCGCTCTACCGACGAGTCACAATCCTACTCTAGTGCAACTCTTGTATACTTAGAAATTTGTTAACAAAGTTTAACACTTAGACTTATTTAAGCATACATTCCATGAACATGAGAAACCAAGAGAACAACTGTGGAACAAACGAAGACAAACAAAGAAATAGTGCGAGCAACACAAACCATGCCTAACACCCGGTTAAGTATTTGTTATTGCAAAACCGTTACAATATGAGCACTACTGTCTTAGTTTATGAATTCGACAAAGTCACATGACTCGACTTACCTCACCCAGACACTCATAAAAATATTTGTCACACCAATACTTTCTGTCCTAACTGTCTTCGCAACCTCTTGTAGTGCACCTGAAACGTTCCCACAAATGCAGATTTTTTGTCCCTTCGTTTCCACAAATTTTCAACAAGTTAACACATATTTCCATTCTTCCTCACACATGCCTCCATAGACCTGCATTTCTAGACTTTCCTAAAACCTCCCAGAGCGTCCCACTCTTGTATACTTGCCTTCCATTTTGGAAAGTTTTCCTCAGTTCAATGCCTTAGACTTTCCTCATACTTTTTCTCCAAATATCTTTCCCAATTGCTTCTCTCTTATGCCTTCCTTTGGTTGCGTGCCCTTGCTCTTATAGGAACTCCAAGGGTCACTTGGGAAAAACATCATGTATCTTGGGTGTGTCATGCCTCTTCATGAATCCACACTCAACTGACTTGTCACACCATCTATGTGGACCCGTTGCACCCATCCAAACCCGTGTTCCCATCAACCATTCGTCTCTTGGACCGATGCGCCCAATCCTTGGGCGCACACCCCTTTCTGTTACACACCTATTTGTCACACTTAAGTGAGAGAGTGTTTTTCATGATCCCTAGACATGTTGGGGGATAAATTTATCATATGAAGGTCAAAATACTATGTGCACATGTATTCATTTTTATTGAAAAAAGGAAATTAATTTAGTGTGAGAATCCACCTCACATGTAGTTTCCTAATCTCAAGGAGAATTTTAGAGTCTCATGGATGGTTGAGAGATTTTCTCAAACCAATATCCTAATTTGATGGAGCTTGAGAGCTATTTCCTCCCTAAAATCCTTGAGAGATATTTTCTCCCTAAAAATCTTGGAGATACCAATTTAGTGGATCTAGTGAGTGATCTTCTCCATGGTGGTTAAGCCTCCAACTCCTATATAATGAGGGCATTCTGAGGTAAAACGAGGAACTTGAGAATATAAAAAAATTGATTTTGTGAGGAAGTAGTTAATAACTTCATACCTATAGTCTTGTGGCACGAAGGGGATGGAAAAAGGAGAGTTTGGAGGAATTGCTGCAACATCGTCATTAAGGTTGTAAATCTTCCATTTATTTCCACTTTTAATATATAACTTGGCCTATTTCTCTTAATGCCTACATTGTTCATTTCATGAATGTTTGTCTTTGTCTTGTTTAAGTCCATCATAGATAAATCTACTTTAGTCTAACGATATATTGTATCAGAAGAGGATTGTCTCGTCTCTTGTAAAAGGATACTTCCACATCAGGAGCTTGGAGATCAAGTTCAACAACTGGAGCAACGAGGACAATCTACAGGAAAAAGGTAATCCATCTACCTTTTCCTCTTTTTCTCTGATTTCGTTAATGAACATATAAATTGGTCTTAAGGGGAAGTTAGTTCACATTTGTTTTCCTTCTGTCTTGGATCGAAGGAAACCCAATCCAAGGGGGATTTCACCCATCCAAGGGGGATTTCACCCATCCACAGGGGGAATTCACCACAACAAAAAAATGGTGACTCCACTAGGGACTCGATTCCTCAGTTTTTATCCCTTTGATTTTGATTGTTGCTTGATTTTGGCTTGTATGATGTTTCTTTGAACTCTTCCCCTTCCATCATCAATGTTGGGAAGTTTCCTGAGTCAATAACCCATTCTTTGTTGAATGTAGGCAAATTTTTGTGTTTGTTTGATCATTTCCAGACTTCAACACTCCTCTGTAGTGTTCTGCAGAGTGTTGATACCCTTGTCAATGACCCTTGTCAGCCTCTTGGGGAGCGTTGATCTTTTTTCAACACTCTGTCTGCACTATTACAAGAGAATTGAACTACTTCCTAGGTCAATTCCAAGCCTCGTTTTCCTATGTTTCTCAGATTTTTTTATTCAGATATTTTCCTCAGAGTCTTTTAGGATTGGTTATGACTTTGGTTGATTTGAAGTTTTGTGTTTATCACTTTTTTGGGCCTCTTTTGAATTATTATTGCTTATCAAATTATGAAGGGTTCATAGTTTCCAAGGTTAAATTGATCATTTGGCACAATCATTATTGTCAACATTTTGATCTTTTTTATTTGTAAGATTTCAAACTTTTGTCATTTCCATTCCAAAAATTTCCAAGTGTTTCACTTGTTGTTTTTGGAGTTCTTTTCATTAATTTGAAGATTGTATAGGTTGCGTCAAGCCTAGTTATTGAGTTTCTTGCTCTATTCTCTTGGGAAGACTTTTTATCCCTTGAGGGTATTCCTGAACTCTTTGGTCGCTTTGTTGTTGAGTTTCTTGTATGTTAGTTCTGAACTCTTTGGCCTTGTTGCAACTTTGCATTGATTATTCATCTTTGTTTTTTCAGGTTTTCAAAAAGTGATTTCCCTTCTCTTTTTACAGATTTAGGTTCTTGTTTGAATTTGTGTTAGAAGCCTTCTAACATTTGGATTCCTTCAGTTCTTGATTGAGTGCATGTTTTGTTTGGATTTTTTTCTTCGTAATCCTTTTCCTCGACATTGAAATATTTCATTGAAAGTAAGGAAGCATAAACCATTTTATTTGAAGTCATTTCATTGAATTTAAAGACAAACAATAAATCTTGCATTATAGTTAGTGGTTGGAGCATTTTTTAGCCAGGGAGCCCTGAATTGTGTATCCTACAGTTTCTTTGAATCACACACTAAAAACCTTTTGCATTAAAAGAGTAGTTCATGTTTCTTGCATTGAATGTTACACTTGTTTCTTTGCTTGAAACCTCTTAATCCTTTCTATAGATTGACTTCATCGAAAATAAATATTGCATTCCATTCATTTTTTCTTTTAAAGTATTTTTGTAGACAGAGTGATAACAACATATAGTTTCACTTCCATTTACCCTTTTGAGTAACAACAACCTTACAAGGAACACACACATAATCTAAAATCAATTAGACTTTTTTCTTTTATAGAAAACCAACAAGTCTAGGATTTTAGGGCCTTGGTTGTAGGGTGGACAGTAAGTTTTCCAAGGCCACTGAACTAAGACTGTAGATCACTAAAGAGTGACAAAATCCAATTGTCATATAGGAATAGCAGGGAACTCCCTATAACACAGGGGATAAACATGAGGTCACATGAGAAAGAAAAATGAATATTACCCCTCCAAATCTTGACCAATCGTAGTGGAAATAACGTATATTGGGGGGGTTTCTTGAGTGTTACTAGTTCATTTGGTCTCGGTGCTTCGTGAATCTCAAATCCAATCAAGGTACTCATGAGTATTACCAGTCCACTTGTTTTTAGTCCTATGGAAGATCTTCATACTTTGTTATTCTTCCTGTACGTTTGGTCCTAACTGTTGACTATACCCCCTCAGAAGATGACTGGGAGTTGGTAACCCTAGTAACCTTTCCTAGGTATCTATAGAGGTGACTGTGGGGTTTTTCCCATGGTACTTGGGGAATATGTCATATCACACTTTCAGTACGCTTGGAGGGTGACCCCACAAAGAGAGGGTTTCTTGCACCGAGAAGGTTTGGTCCTCCTTACATTGCCACATTGAGTCTTACTGGATTCACTATAGGATTATCGGTATGGTTTTTTTCCACTCTGGTGATCCTGAATGCCCCTAATGTTTTGAATGCAAGCTCTCCACCCCAAGAACATCAACCTCATGTTAACCCTTTTCCTTCTTCACTCGTTGTGTCTTCTTCCCTTTCTTCTTCTTTGCCTGGTGAAAGTCTTAATACTAGCAACTAGAAGGCTCAGGAGAAGAAGAAAAGGAAGAACAACAAGAAGAAAAATAACCAAGGGGGAAATCAACCAACCACTAATAATCATGCTAGGAGTGTTGATTATATTTACAAGTCTACCAACACACATCGCAAGCCAAAATCCCCTTGCATGATTTGTAAGGGAGACCACCTTATTAAAAATTTCCCTAGTATTCCCAAGGTTTTAGAAGTGTGGTCTCAGGGTTATCAACAACCCATGTTTCCATCGGTTGCAGGTCATGTTGTTGACAACCCATCAACCAATAATCATTAGGTTGAGGGGAAAAAGGGTCAAGTCAAGATTCCTTGCTGGTTATGTGGAGAAATGCACCACACTTACCTTTTCCCTCGTATGGACGAAGATTCATAATTGTTGGAACACATTGCTATTTCCAAGCAATAACCTCCAGTTGCTTCCCATGAACCTTCTCCCAACCAACCATTGGTTCATGAAGTGTTTGGTCTGATTACATTCTCTATTGATCCCACTCTTCCCTTGGAGAGTGAATTGGATACCGCCTAGGTATTTCTTACCACTTCAGATTACTCTGGACAAAGGGGAATTTCACCTATTTCAACGACACCCGCTCCAAATACTAAGGTCATTTCCTTTGATTGTAATAGTTTGACGGAGCCTCTCCTTACTTTCCAAATTATAATGCAGGTTTGCGATAAGATCACAATACATAACACTATTGTTGACGAAGGTGCTTCTATCAACATTCTATCCTTAATTGCTTGGAAATATATGGGTTCCCCTCAGCTTGTGTCGGTGTCCCATCATACGTGGGATTTTAATAGAATACCTAGCGAACCTTTAGGGATCCTTTCTCAACTTCCCATCACCTTAGGAGGGGAAACTATATGTATTGATGTTATGATATTCCACGACCCCTTGGAATTTAATCTGCTCCTTGGGAGGGACTATGTTTATGTTATGAAATATGTCGTGTCCACACTCTTTCAAGTGATACATTTCCATAATAATAGAAACATTGTCACCATTGACCATATTTAGTTTGTTGGTCCTGATCTGACTTCGAAACATTTGACTACCCTGAATGTTCCTTATATGAAAATGAAATCCCACCTGCCACATGTTAATTATGTGGCATCATGTCCCATGCATTCAACTTTGAATGAGAAGGAGCCTCTCTTGGTATGCTCACCTTCTTTGGACTTAGAATTGGTAGTTGACATGGTGAACCAATCAATAGGGGATTTGGAGCCTGATCTTCCACTTGTTTCCCCTACTAAGTCCCTTGACATGTATTCCTTCAAGAGCATTATTCTTCCATTTGATAGAGACCTATTGGAATCCATGGTCAAGGGTTTCGAGAAAAGTTCTCATTTCTTTTTCAAGCTCGTTAAAAAATGAAACAAAGGATTATGAGCATAGTTATTTTCCTATGTCAATCTCGTTAAAAATTGAATAATAAGTTCCTCGAGAAAATTTCCCATCTCTGTGTCAAGTTCGTTAAAAAATGAAACAGAGGATTACGAGCATAGTTATTTTCATGTGTCAAGATCATTAAAAAATGAAACAAACGATCATGAGTATAGTTATTTTTCCGTGTCAAGCTCATTAAAAAAGAATCATATACCCATGAGCATGGTTCATTGTCCATTTCAAGCTCATTAAAAAATGAAATGGACCCCCCTCCAATTTAGTTAAGTATTCCACTAAATCTCATACCTGAAACTTCATTTCATTTGCCCGTGTCAGTTGATCCGCTTTCTTCCTCCCTCTCCGGTGAACCTATTCCTATTAGTATCTAGGAGTCTAATTAGGTGTATAAGAAGAGTTTTCATATGAAACAAAGCTTGGGGGGCATGTCTCTACCCTCTGGAAATCATGTTGGAGTTAAGCCGCTAGCCTCTGTCGATCATGCTGGGGGAAAAATACCAACCTATGGATGCCATATTGGGAAGAAAACCCGCTCGTTGCTATCACCCGAGCACAGTTTTATTTTATTTTTCAAGCTCATTTAAAAATGAAACCTACCCCAAGCATAGTTTTTCTCTGTTTCAATCTTGTGTAAAAATGAAACCTACCCCGAGCACAATTCACTTTCTATGTCAAGATCGTTAAAAAATGAAATAGGCAACCAAACATATTTTTATCACTTTCTCGGGATCGTAAAAACTGTATGAAAAAGTGTTAAGTACCTGAATAGATCTGAAGATAAATATCAAAATAGATCCACAATATCATCAAGAATAATCCAAAACATTCACCATAACATGAACACAAGATGTAGACAAAACCCTTGAGGTAGGGTAACACCATATATTAATCCTTATGGAAGGATAAAACTCCTCAAGCAATCCTTGCTTGTACAATCAAAATATTCTTCACTATGTGTCATTACAATACTTACAGTTGTTTATATATCCCTCTCTATCTCCTAGGAATCTTCTAGAGAGCCTTCTTACATTTATTACATTTAACTACCATAGTGGGCCTTTATTAATATAGTGGACCTAGTCCACCTTATAGTGAATGACCACATTATCATATATTAAATGAATTTCACTAATAATACATAACCATATTCCCATTGGGTACCTCCCTAGGTACCCCATATTACCTCCCTAGGTATACTACATTCCATCCCCCTTCACATGTTTCATCCTCGAAACATGAGAAGAAACCATGCAATATGACTGACTAAGCAATGTAGCCAACTGGTACCAAGTACGACCATCCATCCATCCCAATGGAAGTTGAACATGATGTACATCTACTACCTTGCCACCTCGATCTTGCTCTGCATCATGTCGGGGTTTCCATGGGATTATTTCTGTATCCTGAGATCCTCCTCTAATGCTGGTAGTCCTCCATGCACCTCTTGATCGGTTTCCTGTCTGGTTCCTTGTTGGTGCATAAATGTGTTGATGCACCGCCCTTGCCTTGATAAATGTTATGTCTCTATATGATGTGGATGGCGATATACAACAACTGTAGGAATATGTTATTTTTTCTTCAAATCTACAACACTTTGTTCCTTTGATTCAATGACCTCCTTAGCTTCATGATTATGTCCTTCTTGTAGTTTTGCGTCATCTCCTTCTATAGACTCTGCCTTTGATTCAACTTCAGACTGGGCAATAACTTCTTTGCTAACTTCCATGGGTCCATATTTCTTACTAAGAGACACATCCTGCAATGTGAATTTCTTTTTCTTGTACCACAACTTTAAAAACTTCTTTTGCACATTAATATTAATGGTACCCACTGATTCTATCCAAGGATATCCCAAAACAATATCCACTTCATCTATATCCATAGCATAAAAATCTGAATGAAACACATATTTATCCATGTTAATCTTCAAATATTTAACAATTTGAACATTTTTCACCCTCAACCTATGTTCTTTGAATATTCTTTACTGGAACTTGCAATTTATTAACCAACAAAACATTGATAAAATTATGCATGCAACTAGGGTTAATAGAAACAATGACATTTTCTTTATGAATACAACCATGAACCTGTAATATAGATTTGTGACATGAAAATAAACCCTTGGTTATCTATGTATCCTTATTTTTCCATGAGACCACCTATCTCAAAATATTTTTTCAAATTCTCCATTGGAGAGTGTCCTCATCTCCTTATAATCAAGCGATTTCCATCAAATGACAACATCACCTTGTAATTTGAGATCTACCCAATGAGGCCAATTCTCTTCCCATGCTGACTTTCTTTCTTTAATGAATGCTTCAATACTAGGGCTATCACATTTCCCTATAAAATACATTTTTCTATGAAAAACCCCAAAGATAGAACTAGGGTTTAAAAACAAATTACTGCAGAAAATCGCGACTTTTTCCGGAAAAACCCTGAAAAACTGCTGAATTTAAAATGCTCATAACTTTACTTCCCAGACTCCGTTTCAGATGATTTTTTTTTTGAAATTGGGTATTTTTCCGAGAGGAGTGAACATACTACCCATTTGGTTTTGCAAAATTCAGCTCTTAAATCTTCATATCTGAATCTGAAGTGTGTCGCCTTCTTTTTCTTCCCTAGAAAAATTCTGCAAAAAGAGCAAACAATTCTTCCCTTCTTTGGCCAAGGAAAGTGCTATGATACCAATTGTTAAGTACCAAATAATTGAATACAAAAGAAGCAAAATATATATAGAATAACAACATGCAAAATCTATTTTATTACTATAAAACCCATAGGGTAGGGCAACACCATACAATGGATCCTATTATGAAAGGGATTCTCTCCTGTTCACTTGCCTCTTCTTGGGGACATCCTTCTATTGAGCTACAACTCACAATACAATAATTCTCTTCATATCCCATTACATTGCTTGAACCTCTTTATATAGTGCTACCATCACCTAAGAACATTCTAGAGGATGAATCTTCTAGAAGTAGAACCTTCTAAGAAGTCCTCTTACATTTATTATATCTAACTACCCATTTATTATATCTAACTACCATAGTTGGTCTTATTTAATAATATAGTGGATATAGTCCACCTTACATTGAATGGCCTCCACTATTATCACTATGGGCCCGCTGGTCCCCCACTACTACCTCTCTAGCTACCTAACAAAAATGAACTCTTTGGAGTACAACCAAGCATATTTTTATCACTTTTTTCAGGCTTGTAAAAAATGTATGAAAAATGAACTATTTTGATTATCCTTTAAGCTATTTTCAGACTCCCTAAACATGAAAATATTTTTGAGTGAGCTTGTTTCCTTTCACACCCGTTAAAAGGTTTGAAAGGGAATCTATTCAATATAAGTTTAACCCTTTTTCAGATTGGATGGACTAATTATGAAAACTGAACACTCTAGTCAATCATGACTAGAAAGGTTCTCCCTTGTATTTTTTTACACTTTTTCGGGCTTATGGGACTAAATTTACGAAAAATAACACCCTTGGAGTTGTCTTTAAGATATTTTCAGACTCTCTAAACATGAAAAGACCATGGAGCTTTCCTTCTTTGGGCTCATAAAATTATGCATCGAAGAACCCATATGGGACCGAACCCCTCTGATCCAGATTTATGAGAGAAACAAAATGAATAATAGATTGAATACCATAACAAAGAGATACAGAGAACAAAAACATATATCCAATGAACAATAATTTCTATTTAATAAAGAAAATAGGTCGAAACTGTAAAACTATAGAACTGAAACAACTTGCTCGAATGGTTGTAGCTATCTCTGAGAAGAGATGTGGCTGCTACGTACATTCGTCTAAGAAGAATTATTAAACTGAGGCTCCAAAGGTATTTTTAACATTACTCATGAATTACAAAACCCTAGACATCCAAAAACCTAATCGTAGGATATGAAACACTAAAATTTATGTGGGCCTCGACGGGTAAGTTGGTACCTCAACTTCCTGGGTCATAACTTTTGCATACGATCTCTGTTTTAGGTGTGTGATAGCTCATTGGAAAGGTATTTTTGAGAAATACACATTATGCCATCAAAATTTGACTTTGTTTATAGTTTAAATTTGTCAAGCCAAAACAACACTATTTAGGGCCCCAAAATGACCCTGGAAGTACAAAAAAATGTATTGATATGAAAAATTCCAAAATAAGCCAGTTGGAATAGTTGGGTGGCCACCAATATCCACCTGGATGCTGTGTAGGGCTTTGAGAAAACCATAGAAGTGCAGAACCCACAATTACAAATAAATTTCATCATTAAAGAAAAATGTGTTGAACTAAAAGCTATCAAGATGATCCAGTTGGAATAGGTGGGTGGCCACCAATATCCAACTAGATCACCCTCCTTCTTCAGGATTGTTAAACATGTGAAGAGGGACTCATCAAAGATGAGCTATACCCAATATTTTTTATCCTCCTCAAGCTCGTTAAAAAACAAACATGTACTCGCTAATTATGGTGGGGGAAAAATTGAAGGAAGTGGGTCAAAGTTTTGGAAAAAAATATGGCAATTGTTTGTTGTCACCCTTGAACATGGAACCTATTTGCGTCTTGTCTTACAGTTGGGTAATATGTGTGTCTTTGATTCATACCAATTCTATGTGTCGTTATACGTTTTCCTTCTAGTTGAAGAGTGATCTGATTATTATCACATATGTTCTTAGTACTCGTCGATTTAATGCTTCCAAGTCACTTGTCGTGCCTCACAATGTTCAAGGAAAGTTTCACTTCGAACCAACCACTCTACAGTATTACCATATTTCATCCTTGTGTTAGTCCATACTCATTTAGTTTATCATCCGACATCACTTTCCTTTGTCTTTTTTGTGTCGATGATGGGCGAAACATCATGGACCTACTTCAACAAGTCTATTTTTGTTGACTTCAACACATTATCCAAGAATTAGACTTAGAAAACAGTTAGTACTTTGGGACCTATATTCCCCAATGGTAGGTTTCCTCGCCTTTGACAATAGATTTACACCATTGGCCTCTGATCATGATTCCATGGATGTTTGACTTCAACTCATTTATTTACATTCGATGGAATGTACTAGGGTACCTTTGGAGTCATTGTCATCATTGGTGATTTCCCTCGCACTTTTTAACAATATACATTGATGACCAGTAATCAAGTGGTTTCTACCATGTTCGACATCAATAAATATATTCATATGGCTAGAATCGTACTGTTTCAGGACTGGGATGAAGACCCAGGGTTGGGAACTCACTTTGTTATATGATTTTCCCAGGATATGATGGTGATCATTTGAGTATGCAATATATTCCAGTATAACCATCATATTGGCAATCTCATTGATGTATATGATATCACATAGATCCACTTTCTATTGGTATGTGGCTATGTTTTTTCATACCATAGCTCCACTATGTATTTTTTTGTGGCTATGACTTGGTTGCGTCATGGAAGGTAATGATCCACATTGTATCTTTGGTGGCCATATCCTTAGTTAGTACTTTCATGGATCCGTAGTGTATTGGTCGATGACCATGCTTTGAGTTAGTTTATTCTGAGCATAGGTATGCCTACCTCGGGGATGATACATATATACTTATTTATGTTTGTTTGCAGCTTCCACCAGGCTCTCCTATTCCAACACCCTTGCATTAATATTTTTGTAAAGTTTTTTGGACATCAATTTCTCTTCTGACCTCACACTTTAGGGGTCATCTGTTACACACCTATTTGACACACTTAAGTGAGGGAGTGTTTGTCATGATCCCTAGACATGTTGGGGGAGAAATGTATGATACGAAGGTCAAAATAATATGTGCACATGTATTATTCATTTTTATTTAAAAAAGGAAATCAATTTAGTGTGAGAATCCACCTCACATATAGTTTCCTAATATTAAGGAGAAGTTGAGAGTCTCATGGATGGTTGAGATATTTTCTCAAACCAATATCCTAATCTGATGGATCTTGAGAGATATTTCCTCCCTAAAATCCTTGAGAGATATTTTCTCCCTAAAATCCTTGAGACATATTTTCTCCCTAAAAATATTGGAGATCCAAATTTAGTGGATCTAATGAGTGATATTCTCCATGGTGGTTAAGCCTCCAACTCCTATATAATGGGGGAATTCTAAGGTGAAAAGGGGGAACTTGGGAATATCAAACCTTTGATCTTGTGAGGAAGTCGTTCATAGCATCATACCTATAATCTTGTGGTACAAAGGGGAAGGAAAAAATGATAGCTTTAAGGAATTGCTACAACATTGTCATTGATGTTGTAAATCTCCCATTTCTTTCCACTTTTAATATATAACTTGGCCTATTTCTCGTAATGTCTACATTGTTCATTTCATGCATGTTTGTCTTTGTCTTTTTTAAGTCCAACATAGATAAATCTACTTTCATCTAATGATATATAGTAGCAGAAGAGGATTGTCTCGTCTCTTACAGGATGGGTACTTCCACATCAGGATCTTGGAGATCAAGTTCAATAGTTGGGGTAGTGAGGAAAACCTATAAGAAAAAGGTAAGCTATCTACCTTTTCCTCTTTCTCTCTCTCTCTTCTAATTTCATTAATGAACATATAAATTAGTCTTAAGGGGAAGTTCATGCCCATTTGTTTTCCTTTTGTATTGGATCAAAGGAAACTCGATCAAAGGGGGATTTCCCCTGTCTGTAGGGGGAATTCACCACAACACTTTCCTTGTGAACTCTCTCGTGCCTATCATCACAAATCCTCGTGAGCGTGATGATGGGGTCGTCTAACCTCTCCGATGCGCCCATGTTGCTAAGGGCAGACATGTGCACTCCTTGGGCTTGCTCCCAAGTTTCCTCACCCTTTCCAAAATGCAACCCAAGTATTTTTTAATCGTTCTAAAAAAAGTAAGGTGTGTGCCCCCCTTGGTGCCGTACATCACCATCATGCACCCAAGGTGCCCCTGCACACATCCAAACCTCTTCGTTTACCTAATCAATCACTTCTTCCTTTTTCTCTTTGTTTGTTTCATCCCTGAATCTGATCAAGGAGAGCATGCACTCAGTGGGTGTTGTGGGAGACCTTACATCCTCCCTAACTCCAAGTTGTTTCCATCCTCAACAACATATGTCAATCTCCATGAAATCTCTATCCCATATCTATATCTCGTCACCACTCAATGACTGTTGTGTCATCAACTGTTGTCATCAAGAAAAACTCCCCTTAGGAAGTTATATGAGTCTATGAAGTGTCTTTTCTCTCTAACTTTCTGTTGCTTCCATTATTCGGTCTATTTTCCCGTGCTTATGTGTGTTGGATACCCTTGTGACTTCGACTGATTGGGTATCTAGTCCAGTTGTCGTGCCTCTATCTCAAGAAATCACATCTTCACGTTCAAACATCCATTTTTGTCCGCAAACTTGTCACATCTGGAAATCTTCATTTTCTCCAATTTGTCAACACCCATTGCATTCTCAACAGTTTTCATGAAGGCACCTCCTCAAGGTGCCCCATTGGCCTCAGTCCCTCCCACTGAGACAAAAAGACAATGTGTTGCAGTCTAGTTTGAAGGTGAAGGGGGGATGGCTGGTTGAGCCATCTCCCTCATCTCCAATCTATGCCAATGCCACCAACGGAGTGTCGCCATACTTCTGCATTATGTACATAAAAAGTGATACACTTGAACATATTTTTCCTTTGCACTCCTCTATGATTCATTCTAGTTTAGGGTCATATGTCCATTCACAATGTCCAAGTTTGCTAGAGGAGGAATCAACCTCTTCCTTGGTTCTCTTCAACCAAGGTTGTTGCATCTCCCTCACATTCACTGGGTCCACGAATGGTTTTTTCTCCTGTTCAATGAAATTCTCCAACATCTTCATCTTTGTGAATTCCTCTGATATTCGTTGCCACTTGTTTGCCCTTGACCAATTTTTGGGAAATCCTTGGTCAAATTTGACCTATTTTGGGACTTCAAAAGCCTGTCGAAGGAGGAGCACAAGATGAAGCAGAGATCGTAGGATCTCGGCCCCTTTTTGGGTCCTTTTTGGGATTTGGGATTATGTAACGGGTATGGGATGTCGTCCCATGGGTTTACCCATGTTTAGGCCTAATTTGTATATATAAATAGATGCTAAAGCAATGTAGTGAGTACGAATGGCTAAGTACTAGATCTCTGTGATTGAAGGATTGTAAGTGCTCTGTGCATACTGTGTGAGACTTGCAGAGCTGCGTGCAAGTAATTGTAAGAAGGCTTGGTGCTTTATCCTGTCTTGAAGAAGAAGGATCTGGCAGAGTGTGTGCAGATCTCTTGTCTTCTGCGGAGTAGGATTTTGATGCTATGTGCCTGTAAGAAGCTTGAAAAAGATAATAAAGAAGACGAGTTGGTGGACGTAGCCATAGGGTATGGGTGAACCACATATATGTTGTGTTTCTATGCTTTGTGAAATGTGTTGATGTGTTTACGTATTTACTTACTAAGTGCTTTGATATAGATAAATAGTTCTTTTTATGCTTTGTGCTAATGATGTATATGGATGTTAGATCTGACCTATGTGAATGTGCTTAGTGCTTGAATCTGCTAGATCTAATTTATCTCTCTATGATAAGTGCTTATATACATCAGATCTGAATGAATGATGCGATGCTCTATTTTATCTGCGGAGTAGATAATGGTCAAATATTGATGAAGTGCCGGTGCTAAGTGCTCTGTTAAGTATTACAATCATAGATCTGAGTCCCAACTAAGGTTGCAGACACCTGAGTCATGCAACCACCCCTACCTCTACCTCGGGTGAGACTTCATCTGCTTCATAGGTGTTGCCAAAAGGGGCGGTAGTTAGGGTTTTGTTGGTGCGTTGTTGTAGTGTTGAACCCTGGGTCTGCCCCTGTGCCAACACCACTCATCAACTTTCAACTTTCCAACTATCTCTTCAACATTGACAAGCCTCCATTCCAATGACATGATATTCCTTTCGTTCTCTACATTATACTGTCCAACCATCACCCCACATTGTCCAATTTCATCTCCATAAGGTTTCCTTCTCTGGCTGTTCACAACAACCATCTGCAAGGGAGACATTCACGTGTCTCCTTCCTTCCTCCTTATGGTAGGAATCAAACATAGAGTCTATCTTGAGAAAATGACCAAACTATTCATGTGATGAATAGGTGTTACCTTTTCCTTCCTCATGAACTCCTTTCCCAACACAACTTTGAAATCATCCATAGGAACAATAGCGAAACTTGTCTTTTTGCACTAGTCACCAAGCTTCAACAAGCTGTCCTTGTCCACACCAACAAACCTCTCTACACCTGTTTCGATTGTCTTGAAGGTTGTTTGTGTCATTTCACAAGACTCTGTACTATGTATTCCCTCAATAATTTATGAGTCACCCCAGTATCCACCATGGCTATCACTGACTTCCCATTGAGTTCAACCCGCACATAGAAAAGTTTCATCTCATATTTCTCTTGACTCTCTGTGGATTCACCCTCCATGAAAACATTCAAGACTTGAAAGACTCCAATAGATGGGTTGTATACCTTATCCAAATATTTTAACTTCTAATTTGAGGGACAATTCTTTGCATAGTGCTCCTTGGCACAAATACAACACAAAATCTACTTCTTCTCTTTCGCTGCATCTGTTTTCTTGGCATTGTCTTTGCTTCCCTTAGACGTTTTCATCTTTCATTTGTCCTTCCTCTTCCCCTTCCCTTGATACTGCTTCTCACTTTGGGCATCCTCACTATTCCTAGGAATCATCTTGGGTTCACCCCAAAATTCCAAAAGTTTGTTCGCTACAGTGATTGTTGTTGCAAGAGTCTGCACGTTTTGCCATCGCAACTCACTCTGCACCCACGAATACAAACCATTCATGAAGTGGAAACATATTTATTCTTCTTACATGTATTTTATCTCCAACATGATCCCCATGAACTCCTTGATGTAGTATTATATATTACTAGCGTGATTGAGAACCAACAATTGATTTCTTGCGATCCATGCTTGGTTCCTTTATTCGATCCATGCTTGGTTCGAATCAAATTGTGCCTTCAAGGATGCCTTCATATTTTCCTAGTTTTCAATATTCTCATCGGTTCTCCCAATTGCTAAGTTTTCCACCCAGTTCCCCCACCAAATATTAGTGGTTCCTATCAAGAACATCGTTGCAACATTCACCTTGGTTTCGTCCAAACTTCCGTTGAACTGCTCTAAGTGTTTCTCAATGGCCCATTTTTTTTTCCCAACAACTTAGTGTTATGAGTTTTGTCATATGGCTCAGGTTCCTTTATATTATCTTCATTGGCATGCCAATAGAGCCCTATTCATTAGCCAAATATTGTTTCAACAATGTGATGGTGTCGTCTTGGTCCTTCAACCTCTTTGTGATTGCGGAAAGTGCGTCCTTCGTTGCCTTGATTCTGTCCTGAATGTCGTTGGTCAAGGTGCCAATAATCACATATGAAGTTGTTTGGAATTCCCAAATGACATTTTTAAACCCATGCTTCATCTTTCCGAACTCAGTCTCCATCGGATCAACCTTCTCATGATGCTGGCACAATGTGTCCATCATCTGCTCAACAATATTCTCTAAGATAATGATTTGATCCTTCATTCTGTCGAACTTGGGATACCTCTTGGTTTCACTTCTATTAGCCATGGATGGCCCTCCAAGTGTCTTCACTTTACTTGTGAAGGTTTCATCCAAGGCACACAAGAGTTTGTCTCAAGACTTCTTCAAAATTCTACGATCAAATCTACAGTTACTTTTGCGATCAGGTTTGTGACAAGTTTTTTAATAGTCTCACATTCGTCCCCCTTTCCCAAGTGCTCGGTTCACCCTCAAAAATATGTGCTTGGCCTGCCCAAGGGTTGCGCCTAGGTTTGTTCATAAGTCATATAATCATTTGCAACTCTGCCTACACTTCCGTAACATACAACCAAGTCTATACTCAAGTTTCCTTTGTGAGGAGTCAGTGTGTTGAACCCTCACCAAGCTTGCACCCAAACTGTTTCACTAGCAAGTGCACCCCTCCCCACAACTGTTTCGACTGCAGTAGTGGTGAAAAGAAAAATGTGTTCTGATACCGCCTGTCATGACCCCACATGATGTCTGATCAGATATTTCGATCGTTCACCTCTTGAGGGTGTGCGACACTACAACAGTTCCTACTTGGTTGCTTGGCACACCAAGAATACTTCGTCCATACTACTTCTCTTCACCTAGAGTATACCCATACTCCGTTATAGGGTACTGGCGAGTCACACTCCTACTCTAATGCAACTCTTGTATACTTAGACAATTGTTAAAATACTTTAACACTTAGTCTTATTTAAGCATTTATTCCATGAACATGAGAAAACAAGAGAAAGATTGTGGAAAAAACGAATAAAAACACATAAATAGTGTAGGCATCACAAAATGTGCCTAACACCCGACTAAGTATTTTTTATTGCAAAACAGTTACAATATGAGCACCACTAGCTCGGTTTACAATTTCGATAGAGTCACATGACTCACCTCACCTCACCAAGACACTCATAAATAGATTTGTCGATTTTTCCCAAGGAGCACATGCGCTCAGTGGGTGTCGTGGGAGTCCTTACACATTCTATATTATCATGATTTGAATTTATTAGAATAGAGACTCACCACAAATTATTATAGTGAATGTGTCTAACTTTTACACCACAAAAATTCTATAGTGAGTTTGTATTTGCATCTTACCATATCTATTCCCCTATATTCACTCCTATGTGCATTTCTAATACCACAAAGTTCCTAATTATTTTTTAGCACTTTCCCAACAACGACACCAAAAATGAAAGGAAATTTATATATCATAAATTTTGTTTCATTTATATATCAACCCAGAGTTACTGATTACTTATGAAGTGCTATGCACAGTATATGCAAGAATAGTTCTTTTGCAGTTTCTAGTATGAATATGTCTAAAAATTTGAAGCACAATCGTACCGAGAAATGAATTTTACAGAATAAATGAGGTTTTAAAACTACTATAATTTCATTACTAAATCATATCCTTCTTCACCCAATAATGCTAAAGAATCGGGTTGCATTAAGTATCCAACTTCAAGAATTGAATTTTCCTACAATAATGATGTGATTTGGTATATTTGGAGAATATCACTTAGTCAATGATTACTCAAATTGAAAATGCAAAATCAATAAATAAAGATACATCAAAAAGTTCAGAAGGTTATTTTGTAATGAACTACATTCTAACATTAACTATAATCTAATTAGGTCATAAATGTCAAATAACATGCCGCAACTTTTCATTCAAACTGAAGGTTTGAGTTTTGCTATATCAATACTCTATTTTTGAACCTTTTTTATTTCATTTAATTAAGAGTATTCACTTCAAAAACCTATTTGCACACCACACAAACTGTAAATCAAAATGTTGCCAATAAAAAACTATTTTAAAGTAAATAATACTACATGAAATGTAAATGAAACAATACATTATTAACCTAAAAAAGGGGGCCTTGCCTCTTCCTGGTGAATATTGTGAAAAATAATTTAGTACAAGGGAACTCTCAACACATTAAACCTTTACTCAATGCAATTCATCCATATCTAAAGATTATAGGAAAGGAAAACAATTCAATTTTACAATAGTTTCAGAATTCCAAGCTTGATTTCTCGATTATTGTTTTTATCATACAAACGGTTGCTTTATATAACATACATAGTTTTCTAGATATGGTTTATCATATCCTATAAAACAGTGAATACTTTGATTACAATATGGTTTGCTAGAATCTCACAATATGAATTATCATGGGTCTTCTAAAATGATATCACCGATCTCTGATAACACATGCTTTTAAAAATAAAAGACTCTATTTCTGCCATGTGATTAAAAGAAGAAAATATAACATTAAATCTGGAAATTGTTGTTATGTTGTGCTAAATTCAGAAGTTGTTGGTATGATGCACATGAAATAGAGGTTTGTTCACATGAACCTTGATGCTTACAACTCTTGTTCTTGACCATGCTAGAGATGATGGTTTGTTCTCATTTGAACAATGAATCATCTCCTTGAATTACAAAACGATGCCACATTGCTTGTTTCTTCATCGATGATGTGCTAGTATGAGAACCAATGACTATTACGGGTTCCAATTTATCTTGAAGTTGCTACAAGTTCTAAATTATCTTGCAAAAAAACAATTAATATAAAATATTTTTGGTTCCTAAAGCTATCAAATTCAAGAAAACATTAATAAAAAAAACTATATTTACCTTAATTTTCCTTTTTGCATTTATCCAATGTTTGTCATGAAAAGTGATAGAAAAAAGGTATATTTGAAGCAAGATGATGGAAAATGATGTCAGAAAATAGTAGTTTTCAGTAAAAAAATGGTGTTAATTCAAGAAGCCAACAACGATCAAATGATCATTTTCCACCAACGATTCTATTTCATGGATATTTGTGGTGAGTATGAGATTGATTTTCTACTAGCAATTCTATTTTTATGAGAGGTATGGTGACTACGATATTGATTAATGATTTGATCCCTTCCTATGCATATGCCATTATATGTAATTATCCCAAGCAGATTCTCTAGGGAACTTGTTGATTTTATGACTTGTTTGTTTTCTTTTCGCAAGGTTTACTTTGTAGTTTCACTATGGATGTTTTATGCAAAGTTTTGTAGCATTTTATAGACAACAAATAAGTAGATCACATCATATAAGAGACACAAAACAAGTATACTTCAAAAAAAGCTTCAGATCTTACCTTTATTTATTATAATAAGCTGGTAGATCTGCAGATTTGGTACAATAGAATAAGATAGATGAGCCAAAGATGCAAGTGCCCTCCAAATACAATAACATAGAGAAATAAAGTCTCCAAGATCCCCCACAAGTGACTGAAGAAAAATTTAAGATCAATTTCTTTCCGATAAGCAATAGCCTCTAGATCTGGTACTATTGCACCCCTCATTGGCTGGGAAAGCTAGAGATTTCAGCCTCCCTGAAGATGGCCTCCAAAACTCATCAAAATGCTGTCAAAATGTATATCGAGAGTTGTATATAACTTATGAAACAAGTTTGGGACAAAACTCCCTGATGAAACCCTCCAACTCACTTCCCCTTAGAGGACATGTGTGCCCTCCTTCATTAATTTTCCCCAATGAAGAATAAATAGATATTAAAGAGGAAAACCTCCCACAACTGATGCAAAATGGTGCTATGGGGATGTAAATCACTTATGCAGTGTCTTTCTCTGAATACCTGGTCTGCACAAATCAATTCAAATACTTCTCCTTCAACTAGTGCGCCCAAACTGCTAGAAAATACCTTCAACTACGCCCTGCTAGCACAAATCTCTCCTGAAATGGATATGGACTCAGTAGAATGGAGAGGGAGGAATATTTCACCTCCTTGACCAAGCTTGGACCAGGAACACATGGATATTTCACCTCCTTGCTGGTCTCTATGGTTTCTTGACTCAAGACCCTCAAAATGTAAGCTGGATAGCTCAATAGATCTCAATAGAAGAAAAGCATGAATGAGGACTGAGGTGGCCTCCTCTCTCTTTATTACCTCCTGATCTAATTATTAGTTGAGTTGATTTTTTATTTTTACTAAGGTTGTGGTTTCATTTTCACGTTAAGTCACTTAACCTTTTATTTTCTTCATAAAATTCACTTTAATAAAATAACATTAATTCCTTAAGTGACCTTTAGCCCCTCATAACCCCTTTTTACCCATTGGACTATAGTCTAGAAGGGTGACTAGAATACTTATTCCTCCCTTGTCCTTGTCAAGGGGAGGGGAACATTACAATCTCCTCTACTGGAAATTGCTTGCCCACAAGCAATCTCGAACCTGTTTGTTGTATCACCTGTTCATTCTCTCAAGAGGCATCTTCTATAGGCATATTTTTCCATTTGATCAAGTATTCTTTAATGCTCCCGTTTCTTAGTTGTTTCGCCCTTACCTCCAAAATATGTTCCAGTATCAAGATCAAGTTCCCCTCTTCATCAACTGGTGGTATCTCTTCATTAGCTACAACATGTTGTCCCAATTCCCTTTTTAGTCATGATACATGGAAAACATTGTGAATTTTTCTTCCCTGTGGGAGATCTAACTCATATGCTATTTCCCTAACTTTCCTTTGAACCTTATATGGACCACATAATTGAGGTTTGATATTTTATGTGCCATTATATTTAATGGATGACTGCCTGTATGGTTGTAGCCTCAAGTACACCAAGTCCCCTACCTCAAATGTGCCCTCCACCTTGTGCTTATCAACACATAATTTCTGTTGGTTTTGAGCCCTTTACAAATGGTCTTTGAGTTCCTTGAGGATGTCTTGACTTTATTGTATCCATTCTTTCGCTATAGGGGCTCTGTTATCTCCAAACACAATTTCAACAATTGTAAGGGGATCATAGCTGTATAAAGATCTAAAGGGATACATACAAATAGACATGTGGTGAATAATGTTGTAGCAATATTATCCTAGATAAATCCAATTGAACCACGCCTTTTGCTGCCCTGATACATAATTGCAGAGATACCCCTCCACCCACTTGTTCAAAATATCGATTTTCCCATCTGTCTGTGGATGGTAGCTAGTGCTCGGAGTTAACTCAGTACTTACTAGCTAAAACAATTCCCGCCAGAAGATGCTCATAAACTTGTTTTCCCTATCACTCACAATAGTCTTGGGTATCCCATGCAGCCTGAAGACTTCTTAGAAAAATAGATATTCCACCTGAGATGTGCTAAAGTCCATGGAGATGGCGAAGAAGTGAGAAAATTTAGTCAAACGATCAACCACTACAAATATGCAATCCTTCCCTTGGGTCTTGTGAAGACTTGTAATGAAATCCATAGATACACTGTCCCACTTGCATTCAGGAATAGGGAGGGGTTGTAATAGGCCTGCAGGGTGTCCGTGCTCATCTTTTTTGTTGTTGGAAAATGTCACATTCTTTGATATGGAGCATAACCTCTCTTTTTAATCCCTTCCAAGCAAACCTTTCTATGATTCGTCTATAGGTTTTAAGAAACCTTTGATGCCCTACTAATGAAGAGTCATGAAATGATTGAAGCACTCTTTTTTTGAATGAGGACTCTGGAGCTAAACAGATCCTTCCTTTGTAGTAAATAAGGCCATCCATAATCTTGTACCTATCATCTTGTATCTTTCCATCCATCAACTCACACAAAAATTTGTTCTTTGAGTATTCTACCAAGAGATGAGACTTCCAATCAACATATATTTTTGACATGGAGTATGTTGAAGGCCTTATGGATAAGGAATCTACTAAAACATTATTCTTTCCCTTGACATATTCTATGTCAAAGTTGTATGCTTGGATATTTCTCACCCATTTTTTTTTGTCTTTCGTTAAGGTCGTTCTACGAAAGGAAGTACTTGAGACTGTTATGATCTGTTCTAACCACAAATTTTGCTCCATCTAGATATTTCCTGAACATGGCCAGGGCATGCATTATGGATAGCATTTCTTTATCATCGATGGTATATATTATCTCAAGACCCCTCAATTTTTGGCTCTCATAGGCAATAATATGCCTATTTTTCATGATCACTGCTCCAACACCTTCCCCAAATGCATCACACTCTAATATGAAAGGTTGAGAAAAATTAGGTAGAGATAACACAAGACAAGTACTCATCAAAGTTTTAATCTTATCAAATGTTGAATATGGTTCATCACTCCATTCAAATTCCCCTTTCCTGGTCAAATCAATTAGGGGTGAGAAAAGTTGGGATAATCCCTTGACAAACTTCCTGTAGTACCTGCAGATGCCGATAAATCTTTTGAGTTCTGTGAGTGTCCTGGGTGTGGGCCAATTAATGATGGCTTGAATATTCTCTTGATGAACTTGTACCCCATTTGCTCCAACAATTTGTCCCAAGTAGAGTATCTCTATCATTCCAATATCACATTTCGACTCTTTGGAATATAGAGGCTCCTCCTCCATGATGCTCAAAATTTGGTCCACATGTTTGAGATGCTCTTCCCAAGTCTTGCTGTAAATTGGCAAGTCATCAAAAAAGACAAGCAAATTTTTCCTTAGTTTCTTGTTAAACACATGAATCATGCAGGATTGAAAATTAGTTGGCACGTTTATTAGACCAAAAGGCATGAAAAGAAACTCATGGTGTCCAAAGTGGCATCTAAAGGTTGTCTTGTGTATGTCTTTCTCCCTCATCCTAATCTAATGGCATCCCGAGCGCAAATCAATTTTTGTAAAATATACTGTACCATACAGTTCATCCAACAATTCAGCTATATTGGGAATGGGGTATTTTTATTGATATTTATCTTATTCAATGCTCTGTAATCTACACACATGTGCATAGTCCCATCCTTCTTCTTGACCAACACAACTGATTATGCGGATGGGATTGAACTTGGTCTGATATGTCCCATGGCTAGAAATTCTTGGATGGAACTTTCTATCTCGTCCTTGTGCTTCTTGGGGTGTTTGTAAGGTGTAGTGATGACTGGTTTGGCCCCTTCTTCCAATTCTATAATGTGTTCAAATCCCCTATCTGCTGGTTGTCTTGGGGGAATAAGATCAAAGACCCTTTTATGCTTGTGAAGGATCCTTTGTATGTCAGGAGGGTATTGTTTGTTTTTATCATCATTTGTGTCCATGATGAAGCATTCAATTGTATATGCTATCTCTTCACTCCTAAATATGGCATGCATTTTATTGACTGTCATAACTCTAGGTGAATCCCTTATCATCCCCTTAAGCGTGACTCTCTTTCCTGCTTCTGTTTTGAAGGACATCTCCATGGTTTTGTAATTGGTGGTGATTGGCCCCAAGGTGATAATCCACTGCACACCTAAAATGATATTAGTGTCAGGAATTTCCACCACATAAAAATATTGTGTCAAGGTGTATCTACCCAAAGTCAATCTCATATGTGGAATGTACTTGTCACAAGACATAGTACGCCCTCCTGATACCTCAACCAAGAAGCCCTCAAAATCAACTGTAGGAATATTACTCCGCTCTACCATAGCCATATCAATGAAGTTATGAGAAGCTCCTCCATATATCAACACTGTCTCCCTTTGTCCCTGTACAACTCCCTTTATCCAGAAAGTGTTAAATTTAGGCACCCCACTCATAGAAGCAATAGTGGCCTTTTTGAGTCCTACATTAGGGGGTAAGGATGCCTCATTACCTTGTGCATGAAAGGATTCTTCTTCATCCTTATGGTTTTCTTGCATAGTATGGATCTCTCTACCCTCTCCATCATCTGTCTCCTCTTCACTATCAGACACCACTTCCATATAGTGAATTTTCCCTTTCCCAAACACCTATGACCTGGTTTCCAAGGCTCTTTGCAAGTGAAACGCAGTTTCTTTCTTCGTAAATCTCTTCTTGTGGCTTCATCCAACCTCCCCTTGCCTTTGTCCAGTGGCCTAGTTTCACCGCCCCTAGGAATGATGGGAGGTTTGGGTGTAAATATATTTTTATTTGTTGCTCCAACTAGATCTCTAGTGCGCTCAATGACATCTTGTAAGGTTACATGATTAAAATCCTTAACCCATCCTCTCACTGGTTCAATCAATACCTCTATATACATCATTAGTAACCTAGATTTTGACACATTAGGAACCATAACTGACACTCTTTGAAACTCCTCAATAAAGGCTTCAACTGATCCTATCTGCTTGATCTGTGTAAGCTCCCTGAAATGGCGATTTGGATCCTCTTTGTCAAACCTGTCAATGAGTCTCTGAGTGAAATCATGATAAGAAGTGATGCACTCATGGCCCAAGGTGGTCATTCCATGAAACCACTATTCATGCACTTTTCCATCATGTACAATGTTGCAAACTTGATAGCCTTCCCTTCCTCCATAGGATTCAATTGGAGGTAAGCTTCCATTTTTTTCACCCAAGTTGTGGTAGAGATGTGATCTGATCCATCAAAGGTTGGTAAATCCATTCTCCCTGCCTTATGCCCCAGTTCATTATCATCTCTGTAGTGATCCTTGGATCTTATTTTCATCATCATGTGGAAATACTCTCCCATGGAAACCTATTGATCCAAAAAGATCTTTTAAAGACTATGGTTGAGTTTTAAAGCATGAGTTCATTAACCATTTAGGAAATTTATGAAAGAGGAAGATTTACTGTTGTAACATGACAACCATATAAAATATATAGATCTGGAAATAAGCACAAGAATCAACAAACTATAACAGTAAAATTTGATAACAGGTTTTGGCAATATCGCCTACGTCTCCGGGCCTTTGTCTCAGTGGGTGAGGCTTTATTATTTCTCTTCAAAGATTCAAAAGTACATCATAAAAGTGACAAAATGATTATAAACTGATATGGATGTGTTTTTTCTATATCTCAAGAACCCGACAAAACTGACGGCACTGAAAACGGATGAACAAAGCTCCTGGAAATGGCTCGCAAAGTTGCTCTCCTCAATGGCTTCCCTGCATAAAAATGGCTTAGGCTTTAAAATTATTAAAAATTATCCTCTTCTGAACCTCTCTAAGGCTGCCAAGAACCTCTGGTTTATATAGGCTTGAAGTTGGCAACAAACTCCCAACTTCCCTCGAAGATCTGGCCTCAAAAAGAGCTCTAGAACCTCCAATAATGGCCAAAATCTCTCAAAACTGGCTAAAAAATCAAATAAAATCTTAATAATAAGGTCAAAAACCCAAAATTGAACAAATACAGGGCACAACCCCTTTTCTCCAGGCCCCTGGACATATGGGGCGCTTCCATATGGCCCTGGTCTAGGCTGGCGTGCTATCCCTTCCAGAATAGACCCCTGGTTCTGTGGCTACGACCCATGTGGCCAAGCTTCAACACTCCCACACACCCCTTTGGTTTGCTGGCCTTGATTCCTAGCCCCATGCACTAGTCATATGGGCCATATGGTCATGTCCTACTGCTCCATGCGCCCTCCATACCTTGGCAATCCCCTGGTCTAGCTCTTGGATACATGCCTTGGTCGACGAGATAGCTCGATCGACCGAGTGCTATCCCCATATCTTCACGCCATATGTATAAGGGAGTAGTACGGGTCACATGGTTTAGTGATATGGGTGTGTGCCAAGGCTACACCAAACAATTATCTTCCATAATAGAAGAGTGTGGTCTCGTGGTAAGGTCATGCAATAGTTTTGCTCCGGGGTTGGGGCTAGGCCCCAACCCTTTAATCCGCCTGAAAAACAACATTTAAAATTCAAATATAACATTTAGACTATAGTTATTAAGAACCAAAGTGGGTGACCTGGTAACCCGACCCTGCCAAGTCTTTCTTCTCAGACCGGAGGTCACGGGTTTGACTCCGGTGGAGTCCATAAGACTTTTTTCCACTACAACCAATGGAGGGGTGCCATGTGGAAACCCATGACTGGGCAAAGTGGTACCATTACATTCTCCCACTAGGTGACACTTGTCAAGCATTGATTTGACCACCTGTCTTCCTAGTCAACATGCCAATGTACTTGCCATGTCACTGTACAGTCAACAAAATTTTTGCCTATTTGGAAAAACGAACAAAAAGTGATATCTTTCGCATACTGTGTCTGTTTGATCCCTTTCAAGTTGCGTTGGGTTCATAACGACAAGGACTATGAAGACATCAGTTTTGAAGTGATTCTAATAACTTTTATTTTTAGGCCTTCCTGGACCCATTTTGGATCATGCCTCCCCACTAAGACCTTTTGGTCCTCCAAAAGGATACTAACCAGTCATCAATTGCGGGATAGGCCACCCCACTTGTTCTTTGTCATTAAATTATGTCCTGTGCACCTGTCTCATCAAGATCAATTGTAAAACAACCATGATAACTGATAGCATATTGTTAGCCACTTGTACTCTGTCACATCTTATTGAAGCCACTATCACCCATGTTGACAACATTACTAATGATAACATAAGAAATATGAATGCAAATGAGATAATATGTTTGTAATACTTGCATGACATTATCTTATCTTGAAGCAAAGTATGATTAAACTTCCATTCTACAATCATCTCATGTTCTTGCTTAAGACAAATTGCTTGTTTTGGGACAATTATAGGTGTGTTTCTTGCATGAGATGCCTTCCTTAATTGTTCCATTGTTTGAAGAGATTGATTTTCCTTTAAGTGATGATCATGTACACCATATTCTTTGCTTGCTTTGATTACATGTTATTGATTGTGTTCCTTGTAGAAGATTGCTTTGCGATCATACAAATAAGGACTGCCTAAAACCATCCCACGTTCATTGAGTGGAACCACATCACATGTTACCTCATACACAAACTTAGATGAAATTTCAAACTTTAATGTGCATTGCTTCGTTATGTGCAATTTATGGTTGTTTCTTATCCATTTAAGTGAGTAAGGTTTATGATGCATCTGAGTGTTTAATCCCAATTGTTTAACCACTTCCTCTTAAATAAAGTTAGATTGAGATCCACTATCTATCAATGTGTCGACCTTAGTATGCTTCATTATGACCCTTATTTGAAACAATTTACTTCTAGAATCAAATCCATCACCAATTTTACCTGTCAAACCAACTGCCGAGATTTTAGATTCGTCACCCGAATCTGATCCCAAGTCTGTTGGTCATGATGTTGCTCCAATAGTTTGCCTCCCTTTCCTTTCTTTGAACCACTTTGGTCTCTTCTCAGGATGCAATTTCCAACAATGGTCATCATCATGCCCTTCTTTCTTGCAATGCTTGCAAGATATATTCTCTTCCTTTCTTGCCACTTAATTTTCCTTCTTGCCATTCCACTTCCTTTTGTCCTCTTTTCTCGAAGATGATTCCCCTGATACACCAACTTCTGTTTTCCCTGCCTCAATGTATGTTGCTTGAATAAAAACCTCATCAAGATTAGTAGGTCCAAACATAAATACAATGTTACGAATATGTGCAGGTAAACCTCCTATATACTTCATTAGAGTTTCTTGGGTATGTAATGGAATGTATAACATTAATGCCATCGTACGAAATTCATCTGTGTATTCTTGCACTGTTTGTCCTTTTCTTAGTTTAAGAACTTTCCATTCAATTAAATCCTTCTCTTTATAACCTAAAGGATAGAATTGCTTTCTAAGTGCATAAACAAAAGTTTTCCATGATGGAAATACAATACCCACTTGTGTGCCATTTTGCAACTTGCTTTGCCACCAGATGAGTGTTGTTCCTGCAAGTCAAAGTGATGCCAATTTATTTGAGTTACCTCATATTTGATTTGTTGCACACTGGAATAAATCTCCATCTGTCTGACCCAGTTATCAGGCCTCTTTGCATTGAATTCACCATCATACATGGGTAATTCAAATTTCACATCAAGCTTAAGTAAAGGCATTTCATTTTTATGTTTATGGGAATGGTTTCTTGTGGTGGGCTTGGAAATTGAACTTGAAGAAGAATAAGTTGATGGAGAAGAAGGAGGTGAAAAATGAGTTTGAGGAGGATCCTCTCCTTCTTCACTTTTGAATTTTGAAGATTCACCTAGAATCGGTCTCTTCTACTCCAAGTAATCATCATATAAAACCTTTACCATCTCCGACATCGCGAAGAAAGTCTTTCGAAACTCTATCTCATCATGAGAAAGTACCTCTTCCGATGCCATATTCTCACTTTGAGAAGTTCTCTTTCTCAATCCAATATCAAGATTCTCTTCAACAAGCTCGTCTTCACCATTATTAAGCTTTTCTGTGGTAATCATGCAAACTCAAAAACCAACCGTCAACCTGCTATGATACCACTTGATCCGAAAATATCTTTTAAAGATTATGGTTGAGTTTTAAAGCATGAGTTCATTAACCATTTAGGAAATTTATGAAAGAGGAAGAATTAATGATGTAACATGACAACCATATAAAATATACATATTTGGAAATAAGCACAAGAATCAACAAACCATAACAACAAAATTTGATAACAGAGTTCGATAATATCACCTATGTCTCCGGGCCTTTGTCTCAATGGGTGAGGCTCTCTTATTTATATTCAAATCTTAAAAAGTACATCGTAAAAGTTCCAAATTGATTACAAACTAATATGGCTGTGTTCTTCTAGATCTCAAGAACCTGACAAAACTGACGACAGTGAAAACGGATGAATGAAGCTCCCATAAATGGCTTGCAAAGTTGCTCTCCTCAATGGCTTCCTTGCATAAAAATGGCTTAGGATTTAAAATTGTTCAACATTTATCCTCTTATGAACCTCTCTAAGGCTTCCAAGAACCTCCGGTTTATATAGGCTTGAAGTTGGAAACAAACTCCCAAATTCCCCACAAGAACTGGCCTAAAAAAGAGCTCCAGATCCTCCAATAATGGCCAAAATCTCTCAAAACTAGTTGAAAAATCAAATAAAATCTTAATAATAAGTTCAAAAACCCAAAATTGAACAAATACATGGCACATGAAATTTTATCCAGGCCCCTGGGCATATGGGGAACTACCATATGGCCTTGGGCTAGGATGGCAGACTAGCCCCTCCAGAATAGACCCCTGGTCCTGTGGCTACGACCCATGTGGCCAAGATCCAACACTCCCATGCATCCCTTTGGTTTTTTGGCCCTGATTCCTAGCCCCTGCACTAGTCATATGGGCCATATGGTCATGTCATGTTGCTACACGTGCCCTCCATACCTCAGTAGCCCCCTGGTCTATCTCTTGGATACGTGCCTTGGTCGACGGGCTAGGCCAGTCGACCGAGTGCTATCCCCATATCTCCGCGCCAAACATATAAGGGAGTAATCCGGGTCACATGGTTCAGTCATATGGGTGTGCGCCAGGGATACACCAAACAATTATCCACAATCACATAAGAGTGTGGTCCCGTGGTAAGGTCATGTGGTAGTTTTGCGTCGGGGGTTGGGGCTAGGCCCTAGCCTTTTACTCTGCCCAAAAAACAACATTTACATTTTAAATATAACATTTAGACTATAGTTATTAAGAACCAAAGTGGGTAGGCTGGTAGCCAAACCCTGCCACGTCTTTCCACTCGGACCAGAGGTCACAGGTTTGACTCCGGTGGAGTCCATAAAACATTTTTCCACTACAACCAATGGAGGGGTGCCACATGGCAGCCCGTGACTGGGCCACGTTTCACCATTACATTCACCCACCAGGTGACACTTTTCAAGTGTTGATTCGACCACCTGTCTACCCAATCAACATGCCAATGTACCTGCCACATCACTGTATGGTCAGTTGCCACATCAACACTGTACAGAATGTACAATCAACAAAAATTTTCCCTGTTTGGCAAAATGAACAGAACACGATATATTTCACATACGGTGTTCATTTGATCTTGTTCAAGTTGAATTGGATTTGTAACGACGAGGCCTACGCACACGTCTATTTTGAAGTAATTCTAAGAACTTTTATTTTTAGGCCTTCCTGGACCCATTTTGGTTCCTCGATCCATTTTGGATCACCTATCTCCTGAACCCTACACTCATGGAATTGTACTTCCTTTCTGCAATCTCCCACTCATATCCTANAAGCTCTATTGATCAAAGACATTAGTATCCCTTCTTTGTGAATCTAGGAAAGTGGGCATGTACGACCTAGGAGTATATTTGCTAGCTATGTGATATGGGATTGGTGTACCATCGTTGGGTCTATGCTCCTATGAAAAACCTTTATGTATGGATTCCTCATGGTTCCCATTGCCCCCATGATATCCACCAACATCATGAATTACACCAAATAAGGGTGGGTCTTTACCATGTCTTTGCTCCATCAGATATTGAGAGAGAATACCCTGGTGTTTACTTTGCTCCTCCATCAAGGCTATCATTCTGTCTTTCCCTCTTTGAAAATTAGCAAAAGATAATTTGAGTTATGCCTTCCCCAAGGATATATGGTTTTTCATTTCCTCAAGGTTTCTCTACATATCCACCTGACTATTTTGTAGTGCATCTTTCATTGCCTGAACTACCTTATTGACCAAAATTTCTGCCTCTTCAGATGTGGCATTTTTTGTTTCATGAGTCTCCCCCATACTGACTTATGGCTCTTCCCATTCCAGAATACCTGATACTGGTTGTTCCCCGTGGCCTCTTCTCCTGGTCATCTATATTTTAGCACATGACGACAAAGGAAATTCGCTCTGATACCACTGTAATGATCCCAAGTAGATTCACTAGGGAACTTGTTTATTTTATGATTTGTTTGTTTTCTTTTTGCAGGGTTTACTTCTGTAGTTGTGATTTGGATGTTTTATGCAAATTTTTGTAGTATTTTAAAGAAAAAAAAGAATTAGACCACATGATATAAGAGACACAAAACAATTATACTTTAGAAAATATTCAGATCTGTCCTTTATTTATTATAATAATCTAGCATATCTGCATAAATGGTACAATAGAATAATATAGATGAGCCAAATATTCAAGCACCCTCTAGATACAATAGAATAGATAAATTGAGTCTCCAATATCCCCCACAAGTGTCTGAAGACAAATACAAGAACAATTTCTTTCCCTGATAAACAATAACCTCTAGATCTGGTACTGTTGGACCCTTCACTGGCTGGGAAAGCTAGATATTTCGGCCTCCCTGAAGATGGCCTCCAAAACTCATGAAAATATTGTCAAAATGTAGATCGAGAACTGTAGATAACTTATGTAACATTTTTGGGACCAAAATCCCTGATGAAACTCTCTAACTCACTTCCCCTTAGAGGACATGTGCACCCTCCTTCAATAATTTCTTCCCACTGAAGAATAAATAGATATGCAAGAGGAAAACCTCCCACAACTAATGCAAAAGGGTGCTATGGGGATGGAAATCACTTCTGCAGTGTCTTTCTTTTAAGATATGGTCTCCACAAAGAAAATCGAATACTTCTCCTTCAACTAATGCGCCCAACCTGATGGAAAATCCCTTCAACTACGCCCTGCTAGCACAAATCTCTCCTGAAATGGATATGGAATGAGTAGAATGGTGAAGGAGGAATCTTTCACCTCCTTGACCAAGCTTGGATCAAGAACAAATTGATATTTCACCTCCTTGTTGGTCTCTAGGGTTTCTTGACTCAAAACCCTCAAAACGTAAGCTGCATAGCTCAATATATCTCAATAGAAGAAAATCAAGAATGAGGAGTGGGGCGCCCTCCTCTCTCTTTTATACCTCCTGATCTAATTCTCATTTGAGTTTCTTTTATATTTTTACTAAGGTTGTGGTTTCATTTTCTCGTTAAGTCACTTAACCTTTTCTTTTCTTCATAAAAGCCACTTTAATAAAATAACATTAATTCCTTAAGTGACCTTTAGTGCCTCATAACCCCTTTTTACCCATTGGATTATAGTCTAGAGGGGTGACTAGACTACTTAGTCCTCCCTTGTCCTTGTTAAGGGGAGGGAAACATTACATTATCATTAGAGTAGAGTAGTTATGTGTGGTATGGTTTGTGAACACACATGTAGGATTTGATGGATAAGATGTCTTAGTTCACTTAGCTATATACCTTGATGTGATACCTTTATGCAAGTGACTATAGCGCTCCCAAGGACCATATGGATTTGTGGCATAAATTTATCGATATATTTTGTTATTATTAACCCATAAAACCCATAATTCTTGGAATCTCATTGACCCCAAACTTAAATTAACCAAATCCCATTATAACCCCACCATCCCCTAACTGACTTAAGTCTTAATTATTATAACATCATAAACTCCTAATTGTCCTTAACCCTTGATGATCACAACCCCGCTAAACCATCCCTAACTCTTAATCCATTAAAAAAAATCCCTAAACATTACACCACTACCCCCTGACACTTATCACCCTAACCCTTAAACCACATAACCCCACAAAGCCCTTATTCTACATATCCCTCTTAATCCCTAATCTTATATAACCCCCTTACCCCTAACTGAACCTAACCCTAAACTTCTATAAATTCCCAAACCCCTTAAATAACATCCCTTAACAACTATTATAACCCTAATAACTCCTAATCATTAAATCCACACTGACCCCCAATTAACCTTAACCTCAAAACCTATAAACCCACATACCCTTTATCAACTATAGATAGTGATACATACTCTAGCATGTACATCATCTTTACTGATACCTGATATTGACTTATGTCCCATTTAGTTGAGCACATGAGATGAGTCCACTTGGCTGAGAAAGAGTATATATGTGATGCACATTAGACTTAGGCTCATTCCTATCTCATTACATGACTCATTATTTTTCTTTTAGTATAAATAATTATAATTATTTGAAGAGGCGTGACTTTCAAAATGAGATATTCTCCTCTATATGACATATAAGTGTTCCCTTTTTCTTTGAAATATATATATATAAATCCTCCTATTTCTACAAAAAGGGAAAGAACATGCGGGAGATATGAAAAAGATAAAAGTGAAATATTTATAAATGTGATCAAGAAATTCCTATGGTATATGTAGGGAATTTGATCCAGATTATTTTCAACACGAAATGAGAGTGGAGATATAATAAAGAAATGTACAGAGATATCTCAGATATCCAATAATATAACACAAATATATACGAGATGCAACCATAAATACAAAGATATAATAATACACAATTTCTATCAATGAGCGAAATGTACAAAACAGTAGAAATACAGAGTGAAAGACTCAATAGAATGGTGGCAGCTTATCTCTGAGAAGAGATGTTATAGATACTCACATTCACATGAAGATGATTGTTACAATGAGGCTCCAAGGATTTTTTAACATAAAGAAAATCCAAAACCCTAACCCTGGAAGATGAAAAGCCAACAATTTTGTGGACCCTGTTTTGGGTAGTTTGGTGTATCAACTCATCGAGGCTGTAACTTTGGCATATGATCTCCATTTGGGGCACACAATATCTCGTTGGAAAGGTATCGTCGAGGAGTTTCATTTTGGCAGCTCAATTAGAGCTTCTGGTGTTCATTTAGGTGATCGATCCCGGAAACTTAATTTAGGCCCTCAAAATGGTCCCACAATTTTAGGAACTGAAAAACTGCTAAAAATAGTAAGTTGCCAGAAGACTATTTTGAGCCAGTTGGAATATGTGGGTGGACACCGATATCCACCTGGATCAATCCTACCTCCTTAGGAATAAATTTTCTCCATTGCATTGAGTTTTTAGAGGAGAGGGGGAAGCATTTGTTGAATCTGAACCTTGATGAGATGCTTTCCTTGCTGGAGAAGTTGCGTTGCTTGACTTGTTGAAGGTTGTCACGAACCTATTGCTGGAGGGGTTGAATATATTCAACCAACCTATTGTATCTTGGCTTGGCCAGTAAGTGTGTAGGCACCCTCGTAGGTGAATACACACTATCTTATTTCTCCTCTGCAATCTACTTATGCTGGATAGAAATGTCTTGGGCCAAGGCTGTAGTGGTTGTAATGTCCTTCTATTCACCTTTTGAACATATTGTGAAGCAGCTGAATTTTGTAGTATGAGATGCTACCTTGCAACACTGTTTAGGTGGTACAATAGTTGAAACTACCTTTGGTATCCTTTGGAGATGATCCTCCAGAGTAATAATGACACTACGAGGTTGAGACTCATAGATAACATGGCGCTTCTACATATATTGTTGTCCCAAGAGAATATCATAGACATCCATCGGGGAAACATTACATAATACTTTATCCTTGAAGGGATAGATGCCGTATAACAATTGACACTGCTGGCTGGCACAAAGATCTCGTCCTTGGTGAAGCCACCCGATGTTGTATGGTTGCGAGTGTGGTGTTATTGACAATCCCAACTGTTTGACGAACTTTTTTGGGATGAGGTTCTTCTGGATTCTACTATAAAAAATAAAATGCAACACAATCCCCTTCACCCACATCTGTTAATGAAAAGGGCACTCCCCCTATTTAGGATTTGTTGGTTCTTCTGGTTGAATTGTTGCAGTTGTGATAGTAGTAGTGGGGTCTGTGTTGATGATCTGTCTTTTTCCATTATTTTTTGAATCATATTTTGAATTAGGTTTCGGCTCCTTGTCTTTGATATCAACCACCAATGACTGTTTTGAGAGACATTCATTGGTGTTGTGCCATGGGATTTTGTGGAAATCACACCACTTTCAAGTGTCCTTCTTTGTATTTCTGTTATCTTTATTTTCCCATGGCTTGGACTGGTTTTCGAAAGGTTGTTTATTAGGGCCATATTTATCCTGCTTTGGTTGTTGCAGATTTGTAGACCCAAACTCCAATTTTTTCTGGTGCTTAAATTTCTTCTCGATTTTGACAGCATATCGGTAAGCACCTTTCAACGATGAGATGTCCAAAAACTCCATTTCAGTTTAGATGTATCAGTGTAGAGCCCCATGATATTTCAGAACCAAATTCCGCTAATAATATTTGATACCCATCTTGGTGCACAAGGTATGGAAGGTGTTGGTGAGCTCCAACACTATTTGACCCCTCTCTTGACGCAGTGTGGCCCTTCTCATGTATTGGTTGTCATGGTTACCAATAGGGTAATATTGTTCCTTAACCACATCCACAAAAAAATCCCAAGTGGGCTCAACCCCATATATTCTAGACTTCTCTATGGAACTTTTCTCCCATTAAGTTTCCCACCAATGTTTGAAATGGGGGAGAGCCTTAAGGAGTGCGAAGGTGATCTTTTCCTGATTGGAAAAATTGTGAACAAAGAAATAACTTTCTAGCAGATTTAACCATTTTTCTAGGGTATCCGCATCGATCTGACCTTCAAATATAGGAATATCAAAATTCACTTGTACCTTGAAAGGGGAGGTGCCTCCAAAGTGGTTTCTTGATGAAGACATGCCTTTTTTTATCGATAGGTGTTGAAGGATGTGGGAAAAATTCTCCATCATTTCATCCCTTTGTTGCGTGAGAGCTTGCCGAAGCAACATATTAATAGAATCATCTGCTCAATCCTTTTTCTTTTCTTCCACCATGAATGGTTTCTTGGGAGTGCAAGAGAGATTTTCCTTAAGAGAGACAAGATCGAGACCCAACTTTCTATACTTAGACCTCGTTGGGGACATGCACTGGAAAAAATGATCAAGAACAACATTCTCTAATACCACTGATCCAGATTATTTTTAGGCACGAAATGAGAGAGGAGATATATCAAAGAAATGTATAGAGTTATATCAGATATCCAATAATATAACAAAAATATATCAGAGATGAAACCATAAACACAAAGATATAGTAATACATAATTTTTATTAAAGAGCGAAAAGTACAAAACTGTAGAAATACAGAGTGAAAGACTCATTAGAATGGTGGAAAATTATCTCTGAGAAGAGATGTGATGACTACTCACATTCACAAGAAGATGATTTTTAAAATAAGGCTCCAATAATTTTTTAACATAAATAAAATACAAAACCCTAACCTTGGAAGATGAAAAGCCAACAATTTTGTGGACCTGTTTTGGGTAGTTTGGTGTATCAACTTCCTCGGGGTATAACTTTGGCATACAATCTCCGTTTGGGGTGCATGATAGCTCATAGGAAAGTTATCATCAAGGAGATTAATTTTTGGGGATCGATCAAAGATTTCATTTATTATTGAGGTGCTCTATCCTGAAAAAACTTCATTTAGGCCCTCAAAATGGCTCCGAAAGATAAGGAACCAAAAAACTGCTAAAAATAGTAAGTTTCCATAAGACTATTTTGAGCCAGTTGGAATAGGTGGGTGGCCATCGATATCCACCTATATCAATCCTCCATCCTTAGGAAGAAATGGTCTCTTTTGCATTGATTTTTTAGGGGAGAGGGGAAAGTGTTTGTTGAATCTGAACCTTGATGAGCTGCTTGCCTTGCTGGAGAAGTTGCACCGCTTAGCTTGTTGAAGGATGTCATGAACCTATTGCTGGTGGGGTTGAATTTGTTCAACTAAACTATTTTATATTGGCTTGGCTGGGTAGTGTGTAATCACCCTCATAGGTGAAGAAACAATATCTTCTTTCTCTTCTGCAATCTGCTTCTGCTGGATAGAAAGGTCTCGGGCCAAGGCTGTAGTAGTTGCAATGTAATTATGTTCACCTTTTGAACAGATTGTGAAGAAGTTGAATTTTTTGTATGAGATACTACCTTGAGGCACTGTTTAGGTGGTACAGTAGTCAAAACTACCTCTGGTATCCTATAGAGATGACCCTCCAGAGTAACAATGACACTACGGGGTCAAGACTCATAGATAGCATGGTACTTCCACATATATGGTAGGCCTACAAGAAAATCAAAGACATCCAATGGGGAAACATCATATAATACCTCATCCTTGAAGGGTTGGATTCTGTATGACAATCAACACTGATGGCTGACACAAAGATCACGTCCTTGGCGAAGCCACCCGATGTGGTATGTGTGCGGGTGTGGTGTTGTCAACAATCCCAACTCTTTGAAGACCTCTGCTGGGATGAGGTTCTTCTGGCTTCCGCTATCAATAATAAAATGCAGTGGGGTCCCTTTCACCCACATCTATGAATGAAAAAGACACTCCCCCTCTTAAGGATCTATTGGTTCTTCTGGTTGAATTGTTGCGGTTGTGACAACAGTAGTGGGATCTGCGTCGATGATATATATTTTTCCATTACTTTCTAAATCAGATTCTGAATCAGGTTCAGATCCTTCTCTTTTATCTCGGCCACCAATGCCTATTTTGAGTGACATTCATCGATGTTGTGTCATGGGATTTTGTAGAAATCACACCACTTTCCAGTGTCCTTCTTTGTCTTTCCATTACACTTCTTTTCTCATGGCTTGGAATCGTTGTTGAAAGGTTTTTTATTAGGGCCTTCTTTATCATGCTTTGCTTGTTGTGGATTTGCAGACCTGAACTCCCATTTTTTCTGGTGCTTAAATTTCTTCTTGATTTTGAGAGCATATCGGTAAGTAGCTCCTAGCCTATGAGATGTCTAGAAACTCCATTTCTGTTCCGATGTACTTGTGTAGAGCCCCATGATATTTCAGAACCAAATTCTGCTCATAATATTTGATACCCATCTTGGTGTGCATGGTATGGAAGGTGTTGGTGAACTCCAAAACTACTTGGCCCCTCTCTTTACGCAACGTGGTCCATTTCATGTACTGGTCGTCATAGTTACCAACAAGGTAATATTGTTCTTTAACTGCATCCAAAAAAAAATCCCAAGTGGGCTTGACCCCATATATTCCAGACTCCTTTATGGAAATTTGTTCCCAGTAAGTTTCCCACCAATGTTTGACATGGGGTGGAGACTTAAGGAGTGCGAAGGTGATCTTTTCCCTGTCGAAAAAATTGTGAATAGAGAAATAACCTTCTAGCAGATTTAGCCATTTTTCTAGGGCATTCACATCAATTTGACCTTCAAATATGGGAATATCAAAATTATCTTGTACCTTGAAAGGGGAGGTGCCTCCAAATTGGTCGCTTGATGAAGACACACCTATTGTTATTGACATGCATTGAAGGATGTGGGAAAAGTTCTCCATGATTTCATCCCTTTGTCGCATGAGAGTTTGCTCAAGCAACAAATTAATAGAATTGTCTGCTATGTAATTTTTCTTTTCTTCTTCCATGGAGGGTTTCTTGGGCATGCGAAAGGGATTATCCCCAAGAGATACAAGCTCAAGACCCAACTTTATATACTCGAACCTCGTCGGGGACATGCACTGAAAAAAACGATCAAGAGCAGCCTACTCTAATACCACTCATCCACATGATTTTCAGCATGAAATGGGAGTGGATATATGATAAATAAATGTACATAGATATTGATAGGACCCTATAATGTACCTTTTTGCTCATACTTTTTCCTATCATCACATCCTTTTCCCACTCACATTTAAGCCTACATTATCACCTTAATCTATTTTTCCAAAGGTATATAATGTTTCTTCTCTTTGCTATATGTTTAATTTGTTTTACATGTAATTTTACATTACTTTCATACTTAGCCATTAATCAGAAACATATAGTTTCTAAAACAGTTTGAAGACTGCAGTTAATATATCGTTGCTACTTGAAGACCACATTGTTGAAACAGTCAAACAATACGCAAATTTCGTTGCTGAAACAGTTCGTGATTTGCGATGCTGAAACAATATTTCACATACAACAGTAACAAGAAAAGATAATTAAAAGAGATCTTACACTGGCCGCAACAGCTGTACCTCAAGCCAACACCATTACAACCATCATTGCTGCTTGAAGACCACATTGATGAAACAGTCAAACAGTACGCAAATCCCATTGCTGAAACAGTTCGTGATTTGCGATGCTGAAACAATATTTCACATACAACAGTAACAAG
>SNQJ01S0011797.1:58490-74729 GCA_010110895.2 Picea sitchensis
TTCTAGATTTCTTATTTGAAGATATCTTTGTCAGATTTGGAGTGCCTAGAGAATTAGTCACAGATGGAGGACCTCATTTCACCTCTCATGGTTTTAAAGCCACCCTTCAAAAATATCATATTCATCATAGAATGAATACACCATACCACCCTCAAGCCAATGGACATGTGGAAAGCACAAACAAAGTAATAGAAGCCATTCTCACAAAAACAGTGAAGGAAAACCAGAAGGATTGGTCTCAAAGGCTCCTTGAAGCATTATGGGCTTACAGAACTACCTGGAGAAATACTACAGGATTCTCCCCCTATGAATTAGTTTATGGAAAAAGTGTTGTCTTTCCTGTGGAATTTGAGATCAAAACCTTAAGGACTGCTTTAGCTGTTAACCTTGATTTGACTGATGCACAGACAACCAAGTTACAACAACTTAATGAATTGGATGAAAAAATATTAGATGCCATTCACCAGACAACTATGATTCAACAACAAAGAACAAAATGGCATGATAAAATCATCAAGCATAAGCAATTCCAAAAAGGTAATTGGGCTTTATTGTATGATTCTCGGCTTAAATAATTTCAAGGGAAACTACGTACAAGATGGCTAGGGCCTTACGAAGTGGATACTGTTTTCCCCAATGGAACAATAAGGCTCCTAACAATTGATGACTCTAAAACATCGTTATTAGTGAATGGTCATCGACTCCATCTGTACCAGTGCCCCATTTCCAAAGAAGATTTTAAGGCCACATGTGTGACATATTCACATTATCTCTTTTTAGAGGAGCCTCCTGCCCCTCATTGCATTTAATTTTTCTAATTTTTTTTTTTTTTTAGTATTAGATTAAATTTCTTTTACTAATAATCCCTGCCAAGGGATGGCATGTTACAATTGATTCTTTTGTAGATTCCCGATCCAGAAAATCTTCTACCAAGAAAGGACAATCTTACTACAAGCAGATCCAAGCTTCATCTTGTGAAGCATTGCTCCCTCTATCTCCAATCCATTCATTTCCCATTCAGCATTCCCATCATTCATCCCCTTTTATTTTTCCTTTCCATTCATTTTTCCCCATTTTCCCATTGCTAAAACACCACTCTGCAACAACATTTTTCCTCATTTTCCCATTGCTAAAACACTACTCTGCAACAACATTTTTCCCCATTTTCCCATTGTTGAAACACCACTCTTCAACAACATTTTTCCTCATTTTCGCATTGCTGAAACACCACTCTGCAGCAACATTTTTCCCCATTTTCCCATTGCTGAAACACCACTCTTCAACAACATTTTTCCTCATTTTCCCATTGCCGAAACATCTCTCAACAACATTTTTCCCTATTTTCCCATTACTGAAACACCACTCTTCAACAACATTTTTCCCCATTTTCCCATTGCTGAAACACCACTCTTCAACAACATTTCCCCATTTTTCCCGCTGCTGAAACACCATTTCTTCAACAATATTTTCCATTGTTAAAACATCACTCTCCAAGAAACATTTTTCCATTCTTTTCCTGTTGCTGAAACACCATTTTTTCAGCATTTCCTGTCATAAAAACATCTTCTTCAACTCTTTCGCTCTCACATCTCCTATTTTTCATACTACATTCTGTCCTTTCACTACCTTCTCCCATGATTAAACAAACCCTTGATACAATTTCTCTCATAATTCCAAAGTTTCTCCCATGATTACTGCAGATCTATTATGAACAGACACTATATCTTTCGAAGTACGAATCAAAGGTAAAGATGAGGTATGCAAACTTTATATGTAAATACAATTGAACTATGGCTAATGAGAAGATCCCAATTCATTATTACCATACACTTAAAGTCACTATTTTATCCGTAGTTGGGGGGGGGGGTATATCGAAACTTTATGCCATCATTTCACACGAACTGACTACCGTCACTTCTTTTTACCCATTATCTTGTCCTTTCACCATCATTTACATGCACTCATCCACAAAACTTACTCTGTTCGGGTGCGGTTACTTGACTCTATGACTGTGCATTCTACTGAGCTGAATAGCTATGGGAGGTCCTGTTATACGATACGAACCCGCCATGAAAACCCTGCTAGAATTGTATCCATAAGTCTACCAAATCTTTCAGTAGGTAGGCTGGCTAGGTTATTTTCAGAGGCTCCAGGGATTTGATCAACAACATGTTCTTCAATTTGTTCGAAATATTCAACAAGACCATTCTATTGTTCAAGGGGTTCGGATTCTAGTCATAGAGGATGATATAGCATAGGTTTAGGGTCTTCCCGTCACTGGTATTCACTGGTTCAGCCGCAAACACATTATTCTTAATGCCCAGCAAGATTTTCTCTTGCCAGGAGAACAAGTTGAGCCTAAAGCCCAGGATGTTCAACTTAGCTCGTTGCCGCCTCCTTGGCAGAAAGTTGTAGAGTTTGTCAAGCACTACCTTACCTGTGAAGGTCGATACCAGGTAGTTTACCAGTACGACTTTGTCTTGTTATCTCATTTACGAAATGCTAGACTGGTGAATATTCCTTACTATTTGCTCGGATGTCTTAGAAATATGTCGCATTATTGTAGACAGGCTAAAAATCCCATCATTTCCCTCACCCATCACCGTCTTGTTCAATTACTCATACAAAAGGGTTTTTCCCAACAAAACCCTTTCCTAAACAATCCACCCATAAACCCTCAGAAAGCTGTTGAACGTCCTGAAAATCTTCATGAAGAGCAACCACAAAACCTTCCTGACCCCCCGAAAATACCTATTAATACTCCTACAGATCCAATTAACCCTCCTACCATACCAAGTCCACCCCACAATTTACCATAATCATCTACTCCTACTGTTCATATCCTTAGTGATGATTCTGAAGCAGATAAACTTGATAACCCTCCTTGCCCCATCACTGGGGAAAAACCCACTCGCAAAAGAAAGAAGAAAACTACTACTTTTCCTGCCTTTTTACCTAAAAAATGAACGAGGGCTTCAACCAAAGCAGCAATTACTGTCACTACCCTAAACCCCCAACTCATTTTGATAAAAAACCATACACCTCCACCCTCCCAAATCCCATAATTTTTACCTATTCAACCCACGGGCACTGAAACATAAGAACCAGAGGCCCAAGGTGTTGCGACATCATTTTCTTTACATCAAGTAGCTGTCACACAAGAACCAACTACTCATTCAGTAGCTGAAACACAAGAATCAACTATAGCTATTACACAAGAACCAGCTACAGCTGAAACACAAGAACCAGTTGCTGACTTCATTCCTGAAATACAAGAATCAGATGCCTAGGGTGCTGCAATAGTAGCTGTCACACAAGAACCAACTATTCATTCAGTAGCTGTCACACAAGAACCAACTACTCATTCAGTAGCTATCACACAAGAACCCATTATAGCTGTTACACAAAAACCAGCTACAACTGAAACACAAGAACCAACTGCTGACTTTATTCCTGAAATTCAAGAATCACATGCCCAGGGTGCTGCAACACTATTTTCTTTACATCAAGTAGCTGAAACACAAAAATCAACTACTGATATTGTAGCTTCTCCACAAGAACCAACTATTGAGGTTGTGATCGTTACACAAAAACCAGTCACCCCTCTTGATACACCAATGACAGATCAACAACCAGAACCAACAATGGCTTCTCTCTTACAAGAGAATGAGTTTATAAGATCAGAAGCTTACAAGCAAGAGCTAGTAATGGCAAAGGAAGCCTATGATGGGGAACTTAATTTGTATACCTTAGCTCGCGTAGCGGCCATGGCAGAGAAAAACACAAAAGATGATTAGTATAGAGAGTATATGTGCAGCCAATGTGGGGATATTTATGATCAAGCATGCTACAAAGTGGTTCAAATCCCAATTCCTGGAGCTTCCCCTGCACCTACGACTTTTGCAGTTAAAAAAGAGGAATGCCCTAATATTACACAAGAACCAGTAGGACCTTCAAAAATTCCAAAAAGAAAAGCTAATCTACAGGAACCCTGGCCTACAACAACTGTTAAATCCGAAGCTCCTGTTTTCATTAGTAAAGCTGTTCAAACTCTGCCTATTGATGAATCTGCCCCTCCTGGCAAGATCAGTACCCCTACTTTTGTGGAACAAGCCACTCAGACTCTACCTCAGCCTACCACTTGCGATGCTGAAACACAAACTCAACCATGGAATGAGCAGGTAATAATGAACAAATGGAAAAAGGAGTTTGTTATTACATAGGACAAAAGTTTGCAGGAGCACATACTACTTTGGCTGAACCACATATATTCAAACTGGGAAGCTTTGGAGCAAACACGCAAATAATCTTGTGCCCATAAGAAGCAGAATGAGGAGTTAAAAAACAAATTGCTTCTGATGTTTGATTTGGTACAAAAATTGTTGGCTGCTAGGAAACCATCCTCAAATTACTCTCTTTTCCTTATAGAACGACTTGCATTCTTTCAAATAAAATCAATCAAAGAAGGAAGACCCTATGCAGTGTTCAAACCAGAAGATTTTGTTCAAAATTTTGCAGAAGCCTCTACTATTGATCAACATCTACTATGTGAGTTATATCTTCATAATGAAGCCATTCCTGAGAACATACAGCTTAATCTTAATCCTCTTGTTGGTGATATCCAGATTCGGGCACTCGCCTCCTTCCTTACCAACCAAATTACGTGGAAAAATGATTTTCTAGCTGCCAAGCATAATGAAGATAACCGTCTCCTCTGGATACGACTAGAACCACAGAACGTGCCACCTTTGTTGCAGAATATTATCAATTTTTGAAGAAACCAGGGATGACTCAATATATACGACAACTACAGGCAACAGTACTTCAAGATTGTCAACAGTTTATTAAATCCATAGAGACTACTGCCCTAAAAGCAAATAACATGTTTTGGCAACAATCTTCTGAGAAAAGGCAGGAGCACAATCCCTTTAGTCCTACCAATCTTGAGATAACAATCTTCCGGGTACCTAATTACATCAAATGTGTCCAGCAATGCACTGAAAATTGGATAGGTTATCAGTTCCATTTTCCCATTCTGTGGATACCAGCAGAGAAGTATCAAGTTCATCATAGGTTGCCCAAGAAGGTTGAAGCAACAACTTGGCAAAGGCTACAACATGTTCAAGGATTTAGAGCCCCAACAGACAATACTTTCTACAACTACTGCTTAAGTAATTTGCACGCCCATAGTCAGTATCCAAATTCTGATTCAGATTGAAGTTGCTTGAGGACATGCAACCTTTTTAGTTGGGGGGGATGTTAGGACCCTATAATGTACCTTTTTTCTCATACTTTTTTCTATCATCACATCCTTTTCCGACTCACATTTAAGCCTACATTATCACCTTAATCTATTTTTCCAAAGGTATATAACGTTTCTTCTCTTTGCTATATGTTTAATTTGTTTTGCATGTAATTTTACATTACTTTCATACTTAGCCATTAATTAGAAACATATAGTTGCTAAAATAGTTTGAAGACTACAGTTAATATATCGTTGCTGCTTGAAGACCACGTTGCTGAAACAGTCAAACAATATGCAAATCCCGTTGTTGAAATAGTCCGTGATTTGCGATGCTGAAACCGTATTTCACATACAACAGTAACACGAAAAGATAATTAAAAGAGATGTTACACTAGCCGCAACGGCTGTACCTCAATCCAACACCATTACAACTATCATTGCTTCTTGAAGATCACGTTGCTGAAACAGTCAAACAATACACAAATCCCGTTGCTGAAACAATCCGTGATTTGCGATGCTGAAACAATATTTCACATACAACAGTAACAAGAAAAGATAATTAAAGGAGCTGTTACACCGGCCACAACAACTGTACCTCAAGATAACACCATTACAACCACTGTAACAACATTTTTCTACGGAAGATCAGAATATCCTATTCCATCATAGAAGATTATATCAGACTAAGAATAGGATTTGTATGTACACATGTAATTTTATGCTTAATTGTATTAAGATGATTCTCCTCTTTAAATAGGGGAGAAATCAACATTAGAAGGGAAATTACGGAAGGCTTAGCTAGAAGGGAATTACAGAGAAGGAGCGTGTTCACTTTTGATATTGTAACTTGTCACATTGGACAGATGAATAAAATATCATTTTGATCATTTCTTCTTAGTTCCCTTTCATTTCTGGGGAATCTTGTGAGAAGGAGAGGGCCCACCTTCTTCACAAGATTCACCCATTAGTTTCTATAGTGTGTTAGTATTGTTTTTATTCATACCTTGTTAAAACTCTGTTTTGCTGAAACTCTGTTTCAACTGATTGTTACATCGTTTTCATACAATTCATTCCTAGGTAATTGTTGATCATTTTGATTGGTGATTCTGTTTGTAGAATGAGTTTATGAAAGTGTGATAGTTAGAGACAGGTGTTGAAGATTCCTACTTTGGGGAATAGGGTCCTGTTCTCTGTTACATAATAGTTAGTCTTCTTTGCAGTATACTGAAAGGTTCCTTTTCCCTAGATTGTTGTTTCTTAATGTAATCCAGGATTCTTCTGATAATTATTTTCCTTTGAATCTTAAACTCTGCAATAGATACATTGCTTTTACTGTAATTCAAAGTAGAACTTCAGTCTGTTCAAAGCAAGGTGTGATTAGTGAACTTTTTACTACAACTTTAAATTGCTTTTGAGATTGAGCATATATAGTGTATGATTGCCTTTGAAATAAACAGACTTCCCTGGGTTGACAATTTATGTGACACTTGATTGTTTTAATTAATAAGAAATTATAGTGACCAACATATATCTCAGATATCCAATATTACAACATAAATATATCATAGTTGCAACCATAAACACATAGATACAATAATACACAATTTCTATTAATGAACGAAATATACAAAACTGTAGAAATACAAAGTGAAAGACTCACTAGAATGGTGACTACTTATCTCTGATAAGAGATGTTAGGGCTACTCACATTTTCAAGAAGATGATTGTTACAATGAGGCTCCAAGGACTTTTTAACATTAAAAAAAAATCCAAAACCCTAACCTACGAAGATGAAAAACCAACAGTTTTGTGGACCCCGTTTTGGGTAGTTTGGTGTATCAACTTCCCAGGGGGCGTAACGTTGGCATACGATCTCCGTTTGGGCTGCACAATAGCTCGTTGAAAATGCATCATCGAGGAGATTCATTTTGGGGGCCCGATTAGAGCCTTTGGCTATGTTTTAGGTGCTCGATCCCGAAAAAAATTCATTTAGGCCCTCAAAATGGCCCCAGAAGTTTAGGAACTGAAAAAATGATAAAAATAGTAAGTTGCCAGAAGATTATTTTGAGCGAGTTAGAATAGGTTATAGCCACTGATATCCATTTGGATCAATCCTCCCTCCTTAGGAAGAAATGGAATCGATTGCATCAAGTTTCCGGGGGAGAGAGGAAATCGTTTGCTAAATTTGAACCTTGGTGGGTTGCTTGCCTTGTTGGAGAAGATGTGTTGCTTGGCTTGTTGAAGGCTACCATGAACCTATTGATGGAGGGGTTGAATCTTTTAAACCAACCTATTGTATCTTATCTTGGCTGGGCACTATGTAGGCACCCTCGTAAGTGAAGAAACAATATCTTCTTTCTCTTCTGCAATATGTTTCTGTATGATAGAAAGGTCTCGGGCCAAGGGTGCAGTGGTTGCAGTTTCCTTCTATTCACCTTTTGAACATATTGTGAAGAAGCTAAATTTTTTAGTATGATATACTACATTGCGGAACTTGTTAGGTGGTATAGTAGTCAGAACTACCTCTGGTATTCTATAGAGATGACCCCCCAGAGTAACAATGACACTACGGGGTCGAGTCTCATGCATAGCATGGTGCTTTCACATATATGGATGGCCCAAGAGAACATCAAAAACATCCAGCAGGGACACATCAAATAATACCTGATCCTTGAAGGGATGGATACCGTATGCCAATAAAAGCTGTTCGCTGACACGAATATCTCGTCCCTAGAGAAGCCACCAGATGTTGTATGGATGTAGGTCTGGTGTTGTTGACAATCCCAACTGATTGATGACCTCTGCTAGGATGAATTTCTTCTAGATTTCCCTATCAACAATAAAGTGCAACAAGATCCCCTTCACCCACATCTATGAATGAAAAAGGTGCCCCCCCTCTTCAGGATCTGCTGGGTCTTCTAGTTAAATTGTTGTGGTCGCGACAATAACAGTGGGGTCTGCGTCGATGATCTGTATTTTTCCATTATTTTTTGAATCATATTATGAATCAGGGTTCAACTCCTCATCTTTGATCTCGACCACCAATGACTGTTTTGAGCTACATTCATTGGTGTTGTCCATGGGATTTTTTGGAAATCCCACCACTTTCCAGTGTCCTTCTTTATCTTTTAGTTACCCTTCTTTTTCTATGGTTTGGACTGGTTGTCGAAAGGTTGTTTGTTAGGTCCGTCTTTATCATTCTTTGGATGTTGCGTATTTGCAGACCCAAACTCCCTTTTGTTCTGGTGCTTAAATTTCTGCTCGATTTTGACAACATATCGGTAAGCAAATCCCAACGATGAGATGTCCAGAAAATCCATTTCAGTTTGGATGTACCTGTGTAGAGCCTCATGATATTTCAAAACCAAATTTCACTCATAATATTTGATACCTAGCTTGGTGCGTAAGGTATGGAAGGTGTTGGTGAAATCCGATGTTGTTTGGCCCCTATCTTGACACAATGTGCCTCATCTCATGTACTAGTCGTCATAGTTACCAACAAAGTAATATTGCTCCTTAACCACATCCACAAAAAAATCCCAAGTGGGTTTGACCCATATATTCTAGACTCCTCTATAGAAATTTTCTCCTAGTAAGTTTCCCACCAATGTTTGACATGGGGGATAGGATTTAGGACTGCAAAGGTGATCTTTTCCTTGTCAGAAAAATTGTGAACATAGAAATAACCTTCTAGCATATTTAACCATTTTTCTAGGGAATCTGCATCGATATGACCTTCAAATACAGGAATATCAAAATTCACTTGTACCTTCAAAGGAGAGGTTCCTCCAAAGTGGTCGCTTGATGAAGATGCTCCTGCTATTATCGGTAGGTGTTGAAGGATGTGGGAAAAATTATCCATCATTTCGTCCCTCTATTGTGTGAGAGCTTGCTCAAGCAACATATTAATATAATTGTCTGCTCTATCCTTTTTATTTTCTTCCACAATGAAGGGTTCTTGGGAATTCAAGATCGATTGTCCTAAAGATAGATAATATCGAGACCCAACTTGCTATACTCGAACCTTGTCGGGGACATGCACTAAAAAAAAACGATCAAGAGTAGCCTGCTCTGATACCACCGATCCATATTATTTTTGGCACGAAATGAGAGCTGAGATATAATAAATAAATGTATAGAAATATCTCAGTTATACAGTAATATAACATAATTATATCATATATGCAACCATAAACACAAATATATAGTAATACACAATTTCTATTAATGAGCGAAATGTACAAAACTGTAGAAATATAGAGTGAAAGACTCGCTAGAATGGTGGCAACTTATCTCTGAGAAGAGATGTGATAGATACTCACATTCGCAAGAAGATAATTGTTATAATGAGTCTCCAAGTCATTTTTAACATAAATAAAATCCAAAACCTTAACCTCGGAGATCAAAATCCAACAGTTTTGTGGACCCCGTTTTGGGTAGTTTGGTGTATCAACTTCCCGAGGGCGTAACTTTGGCATACAATCTCTGTTTGGGGCACACAATAGCTCATTGGAAAGGTATCATTGAGGAGATTCATTTTTGGGGATAACTCGAATCCATTAGCTATCATTGAGGTGCTTGATCCTGAAAAAAATAAATCATTTAGTCCCTTAAAATAGCCCCTGAAGTTTAGGAACCGAAAAACTGCTAAAAATAGTAAATTGCCAGAAGAATGTTTTGATCCAGTTGGAATAAGTGGTTGGCCACCCATATCCACCTGGATCAATCCTCCCTCCTTAGGAAGAAATTGTCTCCATCGCATTGATTTTTCGGGGAAGAGGGGAAATAATTTGCTGAATGTGAACCTTGGTGAGCTATTTGCCTTCCTGGAGAAGTTGCCTGCTTGGCTTGTTGAAGGCTGTCACAAACCTATTTCTAGCGAGATTGAATCTGTTGAACCAAACTATTGTATCTTCACTTGGCTAGGCAATGTGTAGGCACCCTCGTAGGTGAAGAAACAATATCTTCTTTCTCTTTTGCAATATGCTTCTACTAGATAGAAAGGTCTCGGGCCAAGGCTATAGTGGTTGTAGTGTCCTTTTGTTCACCTTTTGAACATATTGTGAAGAAGATGAATTTTGTAGTATGAGATACTACCTTGCAACATTTTTTAGGTGGTACAATAGTCAGAACTACCTCTGGTATTCTGTAGAGATGACCGCCCAGAGTAACAATGAAACTACAGGGTCGAGACTCATAGATAGCATGGCGCTTCCACATATATGGCTGCCCCAAGAGAACATCACATAAATTTGGCGGGGAAACATCACATAATAACTCATCCTTGAAGGGATGGATGCCGTATGACAATCGACACTGCTGACTGACACAAAGATATTGTCCCTGGCGAAGCCACCCGATGTTGTATGGTTGTAGGTGTGGTTGTTGAAAATTCCAATTGTTTGACCACCTCTGTTGGGATGAGGATGATTTTCTTCTGGCTTCCGCTATAAAAAGTAAAATGCAATGGGGTTCCCTTCATCCACATCTATGAATGAAAAATATGCTCCCCCTTTTTAACATCTGCTAGTTCTTCTGATTGAATTGTTGCAGTCACGACAATAGCAGTGGGGTTTACGTCGATGATCTGTCTTTTTCCATTATTTTCTAAATCATATTTTGAATCAAGGTTCAAATCCTTGACTTTGATCTCTTCTACCAATAATTTTTTTGAGTGACATTCATCGGTGTTGTGCCATGGTATTTTGTGGAAATCACACCACTTTCCAGTGTCCTTCTTTGTCTTTCCATTACCCTTCTTTTCCCGTGGCTTGAACTGGTTGTCGAAATGTTGTTTGTTAGTGCTATATTTATCATGATTTGTTTGTTGTGGATTGATAGAACAACTCTCATTTTTTCTGGTACGTATATTTCTGCTTGATTTTGACAACATATTGGTAAGCAAATCCCAGTGATGAGATGTCCAGAAACTCCATTTCAGTTTGGATGTATTTGTGTAGAGCCCCATGATATTTTAGAACCAAATTTCTCTCATAATATTTGATATGGAAGGTGTTGGTGAAATCCGACATTACTTCGCCCCTCTCTTGATGCAGCGTGGCCCATCTCATGTACTGGTTTTCATAGTTACTAACAAAGTAATATTGTTTCTTAACCGCATCCAAAAAAAATTCCCAAGTGGGCTCGACCCCATATACTCTAGAATCCTCTGTGGAAATTTTCTCCCAATAAGTTTCCCACCAATGTTTGACATGAGGGAGAGCCTTAAGGAGTGTGGAGGTGATCTTTTCCCTATTGGAAAAATTGTGAACAAAGAAAAAACCTTCTAGGAGATTTAACCATTTTTCTAGGGCATCTGCATCGATCTGACCTTCAAATACAGGAATATCAAAATTCACTTGTACGGGAATATCGATCTGTTTGAAAGTGGTCACTTGATTAAGATGCACCTGTTGTATCGACGAGCGTTGAAGGATGTGGGAAAAATTCTCCATCATTTCATCCCTCTGTCGCGTGAGAGCTTGCTCAAGAAACACATTAATAGAATCATCTACTCTGTTGTTTTTCTTTTCTTTCTCCATGGAGGGTTTCTTGGGAGTGAGAGAGATATTTTCCTCAAAAGAGACAAGCTCGAGACCGAACTTGCTGTACTCGGACCTCATCGGGGACATGCACTAAAAAAAACTGATCAAGAGCAGCCTCCTCTAATAACATAGGAACGGAATGAGAGTGGAGATACAATAAATAAATGTACATATATATCTAATAAATCCAATAATATAACAGACATATATCAGAGATGCAACATAAACACAAAGATACAGTAATACACAATTTCTATTAATGAGCGAAATGTAGAAAAATGTAAAAATATAGAGTGAAAGACTTGCTAGAATGGTGACATATTATCTCTGAGAAGATATGTGATGACTACTAACATTCACAAGAAGATGATTTTTACAATGAGGCTCAATGAGGCTCCAAGGTCTTTTTAACATAAATAAAATCCAAAACCCTAACCTCGGAAGATGCAAAGCCAACAGTTTTGTGGACTCCATTTTGGGTAGTTAGCATTTCAACTTCCTGGGGGCATAACTTGATGGAAAGGTATCGTCGAGGAGATTCATTTTTGGGACTCAATCAGAGCCTTCAAATTTCATTAAGGTTCTCTATCTAGAAAAAACTTCATTTAGGCCCTCAAAATGGCCCCAGAAGTTTAGGAACCTAAAAAGGTTAAAAATAGTAAGTTGTCAGAAGACTATTTTGAGCCAGTTGGAATAGGTGGGTGGCCAACAATATCCACATGGATCAATAGTCCCTCCTTAGGAAGCAATGGTCTCAATTGAGTTGAGTTTCTGGGGGGAGAGGAGAAAGCGTTTGTTGAATCTGAACCTTGGTGAGATGCTTGCCTTGCTGGAAAAGTTGCGCTGCTTGACTTATTGAAGGCTGTCACAAACCTATTGTTGGCGGGGTTGAATATATTCAACCAACCTATTGTATCCCAGCTTGGCTGGGTAGTGTGTAGGCACCCTCGTAGGTGAAGAAACACTATCTTCTTTCTCTTCTGCCGTCTGCTTCTGCTGGATAGAAAGGTCTCGAGCCAAGGATGTAGTGGTTGTAGTGTCCATATGTTCACCTTTTGAATAGATTGTGAAGAAGTTGAATTTTTTAGTATGAGATACTACGTTGTGGCACTGTTTAGGTGGTACAATAGTCAGAACTACCTTTGATATCCTGTAGACATGACCACCCAGAGTAACAATGACACTACAGGGTCGAGACTCATAGATAACATGATGGTTCCACATATATGGCTGGACCAAAAGAACATTACATACATCCAACAAGGAAACATCACATAATACCTCATCCTTGAAGGGCTAGATGCCATATGAAAATTGACATTGATGGCTGACACAAAGATCTCATCCCCCGGTGAAGCCACTTGATGTTGTATGGCTGCGGGTGTGGTGTTGTAATATCATCATATTTTTTACAATCAATTATTATTATATATTTATTATGGATTTAGAGTGAAGTTGTTCATTAAGAACCCCTTGTGTTCTTAACATTGGTATCAGAGTGTTCCTCTCCCTCATGTTTCCCTCATCCATTCATTTCATCCCTCCTCATCCTCCCACGCTTCATCCACCAGTTCCCACCCTTTCCTTCAAACTCTTTTTCCCTCCATGATTTCTGCCCACAATTTCTGCCCTTCCAAATTCCCACGATTTCTTCCTGCATTACACCCATTAATTATATAATATAATTAATATTTCATACATTACATACAATTATTTAATTAAAATAATTAAAAAGGGATCTTCCAAGCAACGTCAAAATTACAAAAAAATACTCACCCCCAAACACTAGAAATATGTCGAAATTAAAAACTGAGGCGGAAAATATAGACTAGGAATGTTAAAGCATTAAAAAATTACTCAAAAACTCAATACAAAAAACTCACGAGGAGTTACTAGAAGAAATAAGGCTCAACAATGAGGCACTCAAACAAGAGTTGACCCATAAGATTAAATACAAAATTTCAACGGAAGTCAAAATCGAATTACGAAAAGGCATGGATAATCTAAAACAATATCTTAAAGATGATGTTCTTTAAGAACTTGGGGTTAACCTACAACAAGTTTTGGGAAACTTTAAATGATAAATAAATGACGATTTGCAACAAAGTCTGGTTGTGATGACACAACATCAGGAAGAAAAGATTAATGAGCTTTTAAATTTAATAAAAGGCCAAGAGAACCAACAAGCCACCCAACCACAACCAAGTGACTCAAGAACATCTAACACATCACCACCACCACCTCCCTACAATTTAAATTCCCAACCTATATCACAACATAAACCCTTAATAATTTATCCTCCCAAAGCCAAAATTGAACTATCAAAATACAATGGAGGCGACAACCAATGCGTGGCTTGGTTTAACAAAACTGAAGAATATTTCCATATATACAATATTACAACCTATGAAGAAAAGGTCAAATACGCATCCATGTACCTCGAAGGAACTACATACAATTGGTATCTACGGTGGAAAGGAATAATTTAGTCATATAATTGGAATTCTTTTAAAAATGATTTTTTTAAAAGATTACAGGGCATCTCAGATTTTTTTTTCTTTCAAAACTCACCATATTACAACAAAAAGGCAACATAGATGAATTTATGCATCAATGGAAATCTCTCGCCACCCGAGTATTTGGATTATCTGATGATCAATTACTCCAGTCTTACATAGGTGGTATCAAACCACATATCCAAGATGAGTTAAGATTACATGAGGTTACTACGGTAGAAATAACAATACACAAGGAAAAATCTGTAGAAGAAAAACTAAAAGGCCAGTCAAGATTAAGAAAAGTTTACTCAAGAAGGAGTGTACCTCAGACCACAAGAAATGACAAATACATACCACCCAATATACGTGAAGATAAAAGAATAAGTTTAGTGTCCCAAAGGATAAAAGAAGGAAAATGTAAATGATGTGGAGAGAAATGGGACCCAAGACATAGGTGCTAGATCGAAGATAACTCAAAAAAAATGTACACTTGTGAAGTAGAAAAAGACGACAAATTAGACTCAGCAGAATCAATAAATGAATAAATGACAAGTTTCCAAAATGACACTTTAGAGCTTATAGAAGACAACACACCAAGAATATCGCTCACAACCTTCACATGCATTACCCAACCACACACTCTTAAATTAAAAGGACATATAAAAAATGACAATGTCACCGTAATAATCGACACTAGAAGTACCCACAATTTTCTCGATATCAATATTGCAAGGAAACTCAAATTATTTGTATATCCAGTCCCAGACATGAAAGTAATGGTTGTAGACAACAAAAAAATTGGAAATGTCGGAAAATGCCATAAGGTGAAACTCCAAATCCAAGATTTCAAGTTGGCATCAGAACTCTACACCATCCCTCTGGGAGGAGTAGATGTGGTTTTAGGAGTCCAATGGTTAAAAACATTGGGCACATACTCAATCAATCACCAGAAACATTTCATCCAATTCAAGTGGCAAGGGAAAAGTTATAAATTATATGGTTTTCAGCCTCCACAAACACAGGTTGTGTCGTCACAACAAATGGAAAAAATGATCCCAAAATGAGCAACCACATACTTTATCCAATGCCACAACCTAGAAATACAAGAATTGGAACATGATGACTCCAGAACATCAGACGTCCAAGATCTAATTCAAAAACACAAGAAGTTATTTCAAGACCTTCCCATGGAGTCACCACCTCAAAGAAGAATTGAACATATAATTGAAGTTAAACTGGGATCAAGCTGAGTCAAAGTTAGACCATACAGATACCCTCATCACCACAAAAAAAAGATAGAAATATTAGTCCAAGACCTATTAAAATGTGGTGTCATCAAGAAAATCAGAAGTCCATATGCAACTCTAGTAGTGCTAGCTCGAAAGAAAGATGGATATTTCAGATTATGAATAGATTACCGAGGGATAAACAAAATAACAATTAAAAAATAAATTCCCATCCCATTTATTGATGAAATGTTGGATGAACTTCATGGAGAAAGATATTTTTTAAAACTTGATTTAAGATCTGGGTACTATCAGATTAGAGTTAGACTAGAATATGTAGCCAAGATTGCCTTCCAGACACATGAAGGACACTACAAATTCAAGGTGTTTCCTTTTGGGATAACTAATGCCCCCGCCACCTTCTAAGCGACAATGAATGAATTATTTCAACCATACTTACGAAAACATGTCTTATTTTTCTTCGATGATATATTAGTGTACAGTAAAACATGGGAGGAGAATATGAAGAATTTGGGACAAGTGGTATCTCTTCTGGAGGAAAATCAATTCTATGCCAAAATGTCAAAATGTACATTTGGCAAGGAGGAAGTAGAGTACCTTGGTCACATCATATCCAAAAAAGGATTCAAGGTAGACCCTAAGAAAACTAGGACAATCATAGAATGGCCTAAACTCAAAAACATATCCAAGTTAAGAGGATTTCT
>SNQJ01S0011797.1:74862-88927 GCA_010110895.2 Picea sitchensis
CACAAATGTTTTGAAAACTTAAAAAACATTATGTCCACAACCCCGGTATTAGCAACACCTGACTTGTCCAAACCTTTCATCATCGAGTGTGATGCATCCGGTTTTGGAATTGGAGCAATATTGATGCAAGATGGGCACCCAATAGCTTTTGAGAGAAGGAAATTAAATAAAACAAAATGATTACAATCCACTTACAACAAGGAAATGCTTTCCATCATGCATGCATTAACAAAATGGCACCAATATCTATTGGGAAGTAAGTTCTTGATACACACAAATCATAACAGTGTCCAGTACTTGTTACAACAAAAAACATTGTCAACTGAACAACAAAAGTGGATAGAGAAAATTTCCACATTTGATATGGAAATTCTACATAAAAGATGAAAAAGTGAACATTGTGGTTGATGCCCTATCACAAAAAGATGAAGAAACACAAGTTTTGGCAATATCAATAGCCATTCCAGAATGGTTGGATGAAATTCGAACCGAGTATGAAAAAAACTCGGAGACTTTCTCTATAATCAACAATTTAAATGAATACCCTAAGTTCGAATGAAAGAATGACATCTTATGGTATAAAGGGAGAATCTACTTAAATACCAACTCAAGATTTAAAGCCAAGGTTCTTCAAGAACCTCATGATTTCCCAGCTACAGGTCACATAGGATTTTTCAAAACATACTATAATGCACGAAGATCACTTTTTTGGAAAGGGATGAGTGAAGATATTTGAAAATATGTAGCAGAATGTGATCTCTATCAAAGGAACAAGAATGGAAATGTGTTGACCCCTGGGTTACTCCACTCATTACACATTCTCAATAAAAAATGGGAAGAAATTTCAATGGATTTCATTGAAGGATTGCCCATATCCGATGAAAAAGATAAAATATTAGTAGTAGTAGACAAACTAACCAAGTATGCACACTTTATTGGAGTAAGGAAAAAAATTTCAGCAAAACAAACAGTTGAAATATTCTATAAGAATATTTACAAACTACATGGGTTCCCTAAGGTTATCGTCAACGATAGAGATGCCAAATTTAAAGGGAGTTTTGGAGAGAATTTTGCAAACAGATTGGAACCTCTCTCAATATGAGCTCAAATTACCACCCTCAAATAGATGGTCAAACATAAGTTGTCAATAAATGTTTAGAAACCTATCTTCGTTGTTTAATCTCCGACAAACAAAATAAATGGTTTCAATGGTTGTGCCTTGCTGAGTGGTGGTATAATTCCACTTACACACATCAACTAAAATGACACCATTCCAAGATCTTTATGGTTACAAACCTCCATCATGGAAGGAGTTGGCCACTAGCCACATAAAATTTGTGTCAGTAAAAGACCATTTAGACGAAAGTCAGAAAATCCTTCAGTTACTCAAATAAAACTTAACAGTTGCAAGGAATTGAATGAAGCAACAAGCTGACCAAAAACAAACAGAAAGAGAGTTCGAAGTAGGAGACGGGGTATTTGTGAGACTTCATCCTTACAAACAATTATCCATTAAACAACATGGGACGAATAAATTGGCACCAAAATTTTATGGACCATATCAAATAAATAGAAAAATTAGTCACATAGCTTATCGGTTAGATTTACCAGATAAAATTCCTATCCACAACGTTTTTCATGTATCATGTCTAAAGAGAGTCTTGGGGCAACAAAAAAAGGCACAAACTACACATCCTGTGTTAGATGAGGAATGAAGAATCATTTTAGAGCCTGAAGCCATTATCGCCACCCAAGAAAAGAGATTACGTCCTCGAGTAATCAAGGAATACTTGATTAAATGGAAAAATCTACCGGAAGAAGACACAACATGGGAGTCAGAGAAATTTCGCCAGTTACATCCTTACCATTGCTTTGAGGAAAAAGCAAAATTTAAAGGCAGGGAAATGTCACAATAAATAAATAATATAAAGACATTAAAATAACAAGTAAAGTAAATTAAACATTAATGTAATAAAAGGTCACAAATCTTCATAAAAACCATAAAGGGCATATATATAGGCATTCCCTATCCTTGTAATATCATCATATTTTTTACAATCAATTATTATTATATATTTATTATGGATTCAGAGTGAAGTTGTTTATTAAGAACCCCTTATGTTTTAAATTTTTTTGTGGAAATCACACCACTTTCCAGTGTCCTTCTTTGTCTTTATATTACCCTTATTTTCCTGTGGCTTAAACTGGTTTTCGAAAGGTTGTTTGTTAGAGTCATCTTTATCATGCTTTGGTTGTTGCAGATTTGCAGACCCTAAGTCTTGTTTGTTTTGGTGCTTAAACTTCTGCTCGATTTTGAAAACATATCGGTAAGCAACTCCCATCGATGAGATGTCTAGAAACTCCATTTCAGTTTGGATGTACCTTTGTAGAGCCCCATGATATTTCAGAACCAAATGTCGCTTAGAATATTTGATACTCAGCTTGGTGTGCAAGGTATGGAAGGTGTTGGTGAACTCTGGCACTACTTGGCCCCTCTCTTGACACAACGTGGCCCATCTCATGTACTGGTCATCATAGTTACCAACAAGGTAATATTGTTCTTTAACTGCATCCACAAAAAAATCCCAAGTGGGCTCGACCCCATATATTCCAGACTCCTATGTGGAACTTTGTTCCCAATAAGTTTTCCACCAATGTTTGACATGGGGGAGAGCCTTAAGGAGTGTGAAGGTCATATTTTCTCCTATCATAAAGATTGTGAACATAGAAATAACCTTCTAGCATATTTAACCATTTTTTTAGGGCATCCCCATCGATCTGACCTTCAAATACGAGAATATAAAATTCACTTGTACCTTGAAAGGAGAGGTTCCTCCAAAGTGGCCACTCGATGAAGATGGGCTTGTTGTTATCGACAGACATTGAAGGACATGGGAAAAATTCTCCATCATTTCGTCCCTCTGTCGCGTGAGAGCTTTCTCAAGCAACATATTAATAGATTCGTCTGCTTTGTTGTTTTTCTTTTTTCCACCATGGATAGTTTCTTGGGTGTTCGAGAGCGATTTTCCTCAAGAGAGACAATATTGAGACCCAAATTTCTATACTCGAAACTCATCGGGGACATGCACTGAAAAAAAACCGATCAAGAGTAGCCTGCTCTGATACCACTGATCCAGATTATTTTCGGCACAAAATGAGAGCGAAGATATAATAAATAAATGTACATAGATATCTCAAATATCCAATAATATAACATAAATATATCAGAGATGCAACCATAAACACATAGATACAATAATACACAATTTTTATTAACGAGCAAAATGTACAAAACTATAGAAATACAGAGTGAAAGACTCGCTTGAATGGTGGCAGCTTATCACTGAGAAGAGATGTGACGACTACTCACATTCAAAAGAATACGATTGTTATAATGAGGCTCCAAGGCCTTTTTAACATAAATAAAATCTAAAACCCTAACCCCAGAAGATGAAAAACCAAAAATTTTGTGGGCGCCGTTTTGGGTAGTTTGGTGTATTAACTTCTCAGGGGTGTAACTTTGGCATACGATCTCCGTTTGGGGCGCATGATAGCTCGTTGGAAATGTATCATTGAGGATATTTATTTTGGAGGATAAATAAGAGCCATTGAATATCAATGAGGTGCTCAATCCCGAAAAAACTTCATCTAGGCCCTCAAAATGGCTCCTGAAGTTTAGGAATGAAAAACTGCTAAAAATAGTAAGTTTCCAGAGGACTGTTTTGAGCCAGTTGGAATAGGTGGGTGGCCATAGATAACCACCTGGATTAATCCTTCATCCTTAGGAAGCAATGGTATCCATTACATTGAGTTTCTGGGGGAGGGGAAAGTGTTTGTTGAATCTGAACCTTAGTGAGCTCCTTGCCTTCCTGAAGAAGTTGCGTTGCTTGACTTGTTGAAAACTGTCATGAACCTCTTGCTGGCGGGGTTGAATATGTTCAACCAACCTATTGTATCTTGTCTTGGCTGGGCAGTGTGTAGGAACCCTCGTAAGTGAAGAAACAATATCTTTTTTCTCTTCTGCAATCTGCTTCTGCTGGATAGAAAGGTCTCAGGCCAATGCTACAGTGGTTGTAGTGTCCTTCTGTTAAGATTTTGAACAGATTGTGAAGAAGCTAAATTTTGTAGTATGATATACTTCCTTGTGGAACTGTTTAGGTGGTACAGTAGTCAAAACTACCTTTGGTATCCTATAGATATGACCCTCTAGAGTAACAATGACACTACAGGGTCAAGACTCATAGATAGCATGACACTTCCACATATATGGCTGGCCCGAGAGAACATAAAAAACATCTAGTGGGGAAACATCACATAATACCTCATCCTTGAAGGGTTGGATGTTGTATGAGAATCAAAACTATTGGCTAACACAAAGATCTCGTCCCTGGTGAAGCCACCCAATGTTGTATGGTTTTGGGTGTGATGTTGTCGACAATCCAAATTGTTTGATGACCTCTGCTGAGATGAGGGTCTTCTAGAATCCATTATCAACAATAAAATGCAGTGGGGTCCCCTTCACCCACATCTGTGAATGAAAAAGGAACTCCCCCTCTTCAAGATGTGTTGGTTCTTTAGGTTGAATTTTTGCGGTCGTGACAATAGTAGTGCGGTTTGCGTTGATGATTTGTCTTTTTCCATTATTTTCTGAATCAGATTCCGAATCAGGGTTCGATTCCTTATCTTTGACCTCGACCACCAATGACCGTTTTGAGCAACATTCATAGGTGTTGTGCCATGGGATTTTGTGGAAATCGTACCACTTTCAAGTGTCCTTATTTGTCTTTTTGTTACCCTTATTTTCCTATGGCTTGGAATGGTTCTCGAAAGGTTGTTTGTTAGGTCCATATTTATCATGCTTTGGTTGTTACAGATTTGCAAGCACAAACTTCCATTTGTTCTGGTGCTTAAATTTCTTCTCGATTTTGACAGCATATCGGTAAGCAGTTCCCAACGATGAGATGTCCAGAAAATCCATTTACATTTGGATGTACCTGTGTAGATCCCCACAATATTTTAGAACTGAATGCCGATCAAAATATTTGATACCCAGCTTGGTGCGCAAGGTATGGAAGGTGTTGGAGAACTTCGACACTACTTGTCCCATCTCATGTACTAGTCATCATAGTTACCAACATGGTAATATTGTTTCTTAACCACATCCACAAAAAAATCCCAAGTGGGCTTGGCCCCATATATTCCAGACTCCTCTGTGGAAATTTGCTTCTAGTTATTTTCCCACCAATGTTTGACATGGGGGAGAGCCTTAAGGAGTGCGAAGGTGATCTTTTCCATGTCGGAAAAATTGTGAAAAAATAAATAACCTTCTAGCAGATTTAACCATTTTTCCAGGGCATCCACATTGATCTGACCTTCAAATACGAGAATATCAAAATTCACTTGTACCTTGAAAGGAGAGGTGCCTCCAAAGTGGCTTCTTGATGAATACACGCCTATTGTTATCGACAAGAGTTGAAGGATGTGGGAAAAATTGTCCATCATTTCGTCCCTCTGTTGCATGAGATCTTTCTCAAACAACATATTAATAGAATTGTTTTCTCTATTGTTTTTGTTTTCTTTCACCATTGAGGGTTTATTGGGCGTGCGAGAGAATTTTTCCTCAAGAGAGACAAGCTTGAGACCCAACTTTTTATACTCGGACCTCATCGGGGACATGCACCGAAAAGAAAGATCAAGAGCAGCCTGCTCTGATACCACTGATCCAAATTATTTTTGGCACGAAATGAGAGTGGAGATATACTAAAGAAATGTACAGAGACATCTCATATATCCAATAATATAACAGAAATATATCAAATATGAAACCATAAACACAGAGATACAATAATACACAATTTCTATTAATGAGCGAAATTTACAAAACTGTAGAAATACAAAGTGAAAGACTTGCTATAATGGTGACAACTTATCTTTGAGAAGAGATGTGATGGCTTCTCACATTCACAAGAAGATGATTGTTACAATGAGGCTCCAAGGAATTTTTAACATAAATAAAATCCAAAACCCTAACCCTGGAAGATGAAAATCCAACAGTTTTCTAGACCCGGTTTTGGGTAGTTTGATGTATAAACTTCCCAAGGGAGTAACTTTGGCATATGATCTCTGTTTGGGGCGAAAGATAGCTCGTTGGAAAGGTATACTTGAGGAGATTAATTTTGGGGGCTCAATAAAATCCTTTCGAAAACAATGAGTTGCTCGATCCTTAAAAAAATTCATTTAGGCCCTCAAAATGGCCCCAAAAGTTTAGGAACCGAAAAACTGCTAAAAATAGTAAGTTTCCAGAAGACTGTTTTGAGCCAGTTGGAATAGGTGGGTGGTCACTGATATCCTCCTATATCAATCCTATCTCCTTAGGAAGAAATGGTCTCCATTTCTTTGAGTTTCTAGGGAGAGGGGAAAGCTTTTGCGAAATTTGAACCTTGGTGAGCTGCTTTCCTTGTTGGAGAAGTTGCACTGCATGGCTTATTGAGGGCTGTCATGAAACTATTGTTGGTGAGGTTGAATCTACTCAAACAACCTATTGTATCTTGGCTTGGCTGGGCAATGTGTAGGCACCCTCATAGGTGAAGAAACAATATCTTCTTTTTCTTCTACAATTTGCTTCTACTGGATAGAAAGTTCTCAGGCCAAGGATGCAGTGGTTGCAGTGTCCTTCTGTTCACCTTTTGAACATATTGTGAAGAAGCTGAATTTTGTAGTATGAGATACTAACTTGCGGCACTGTTTAGGTGGTATAGTAGTCAGAACTACCTCTGGTATCCTGTAGATATGACCCCCCAGAGTAACAATGACACTATGGGATCGAGACTCATAGATAGCATGGCCCTTCCACATATATGGATGGCCCAAGAGAACATCACAGACATCCAACGAGACAACATCACATAATACCTCATCCTTGAAGGGATGGGTGCTGTATCAGTCACGAAAATAGCAGTGGGGTTTGCATCGATGATTTGTCTTTTTCCATTATTTTTTGAATCAATTTTTGAATTAGGGTTCAACTCCTTGTCTTTGATTTCGACCACCAATGACTGTTTTGAGCAACATTCATTGGTGTTGTGCCATGAGATTTTATGGAAATCACACCACTTTCTAGTGTCCTTCTTTGTCTTTCTATTACCCTTCTTTTCCTGTGGCTTGGAGTGGTTGTCAAAAGGTTGTTTGTTAGGGCCCTCTTTATCATGCTTTGGTTGTTGCGAATTTGCAGAACCGAACTCCTGTTTGGTCTGGTGCTTAAATTTTTTCTCGATTTTGACAACATATCGATAAGTAGCTCCCAATGATGAGATGTCCATAAGCTCCATTTCAGTTTGGATGTAACTATGTTGAGCCCCATTATATTTCAGAACCAAATGTCACTCAAAATATTTGATACCAAACTTAGTACGCAAGGTATGGAAGGTGTTGGTGAACTTCGACACTGTTTGGCCCCTCTCTTGATGCAGTGTGGCTCATCTCATGTATTGGTCGTCATAGTTACCAACATGGTAATATTGTTGCTTAACTGCATGTACAAAAAAATTCCAAGTGGGCTCGACCCCATATATTCCATAATCCTTTGTGGAAATTTGATCCCAGTAAGTTTCCCAATAATGTTTGACATGGGGGAGATCCTTAAGGAGTGCAGAGGTGATCTTTTCCCTAACAGAAAAATTGTGAATTGAGAAATAACCTTCTAGTAGATTTAACCATTTTTCTAGGGAATTCACATCGATCTGACCTTCAAATATGTGAATATAAAAATTTGTTTGTACCTTGAAAGGAGAGGTGCCTCCAAAGTGGATGCTTGATGAATACGTGCCTGTTGTTATCGACATGCATTGAAGGATGTGGGAAAAATTCTCCATCATTTCGTCCCTCTGTCACGTGAGAGCTTTCTCAAGAAACATATTAATAGAATCATTTGCTCTGTCGTTTTTGTTTTCTTCCACCATGGAGGGTTTCTTCGGCGTGCGAGAGTGATTTTCCTCATGAGAGACAAGCTAGAGACCCAACTTGCTATAATCGGACCTTGTCAGGGACATGCACTGAAAAGAAAGATGAAGAGTAGTCTGCTCTGATACCACTAATCTAGATTATTTTCTGCACGAAATGAGAGCGGAGATATAATATAGAAATGTACAAATATATCTCAGATATCCAATAATATAACATAAATATATCAGAGATGAAACCATAAAAAAAGACATATAGTAATACACAATTTCTATTAATGAGCGAAATGTACAAAAATGTAGAAATACAAAGTGAAAGACTCGCTAGAATGGTGGCATCTTATCTCTGAGAAGAGATGTGACAGCTACTCACATTCGCAAGAATATGGTTCTTACAATGAGGATCCAAGGCCTTTTAAAATTAAATAAAATTCAAAACCCTAACCCCGGAAGATGAAAAGCCAACAATTTTGTGGACCCCGTTTTGGGTAGTTTGGTGTATCAACTTCCCAAAGGCGTAACTTTGGCATACAATATCTGTTTGGGGCACAGGATAGCTTGTTGGAAAGGTATAGTCGAGGAGATTCATTTTGGGGGCTCAATCAAATATTTTGTCAATCATTGAGGTGATCGATCCCTAAAAAACTTCATTTAGGCCTTGTTATAAATAGTAAGTTTCCCAAAAAGTTTAGGAACCGAAAACTGCTATAAATAGTAAGTTTCCAGAAGACTGTTTTGAGCTAATTGGAATAGGTGGGTGGCCACCGATACCTACCTGGATCAATCCTCCCTCCTTAGGAAGCAATTATCTCCATTGCATTGAGTTTCTGTGAGAGAGGGGAAAGCGTTTGCTGAATCTAAACCTTGGTGAGCTACTTCCCTTGCTGGAGAAGTTGCGTTGCTTAGCTTGTTGAAGACTGTCATGAACCTATTGCTAGTGGGGTTGAATTTGTTCAACCAAACTATTATATCTTTTCTTGGCTGGGCAGTGTGTAGGCACCCTCGTAGGTGAAGAAACAATATCTTCTTTCTCTTCTGCAATCTGCTTATGTTGGATAGAAAGGTCTCAGGCCAAGGATGTAGTGGTTGTAATGTCCTTTTGTTCACCTTTTGAATATATTGTGAAGAAGCTGAATTTTATAGTATGAGATAATACCTTGCGACATTGTTTAAATGGTATAGTAGTCATAACTACCTCTTGTACCCTATAGAGATGACCCCCTAGAATAACAATGACACTATGAGGTCGAGACTCATAAATAACATGGCCCTTCCAAATATATGGCTGGACCAATAGAACATCACATAATACCTCATCCTTGAAGGGATGTATTCCGTATGACAATCGACACTACTGGCTAACACCAAGATCTCGTCCCTAGTGAATCCACCTGATGTTGTATGGCTGTGTGTGTGGTGTTGTCGACAATACCAACTATTTGATGACCTCTTCTGAGATGAGGTTCTTCTGGCTTCCACTATCAATAATAAAATGCAGTAGGGTCCCGTTCACCCACATCTGTGAATGAAAAAGGCGCTCCCCCTCTTCAGAATATGCTAGTTCTTCTGGTTGAATTGTTTTGGTCGTGACAATAGCAATGGGGTTTGCGTCGATGATTTTTCTTTTTCCATTATTTTCTGAATCAGATTCTGAATCATGGTTCAACTCCTTGTCTTTGATCTCGAACACCAATGACTGTTTTGAGAGACATTCATCGGTGTTGTGCCATGGGATTTTATGGAAATCACACCACTTTCTAGTGTCCTTCTTTTTCTTTCCATTACCCTTCTTTTCCTATGGCTTGGACTAGTTGTTTGTTAGGTCCATCTTTATCATGCTTTGGTTGTTGCAGATTTGCAGACCCGAACTCCCATTTGTTTTGGTGCTTAAATTTCTGCTCGATTTTGACAGCATATCGATAAGCAACTCCCAACGATGAGATGTCCATAAGCTCCATTTTAGTTTGGATGTACCTGTGTAGAGCCCCACAATATTTCAAAACCAAATGTCGCTTAGAATCTCCAAGCACAAAGTCAAGTCTCCAACCTCTTTCAAATTATATGACGTTTAGAAGTGTCAATAAAGTGATGTTGGTGAGTTTTCTTTTTGAGTTCCAACCAATTCCATGGTAAAAACAACATGAATAGTTTATGTTAAACTTAATGTCATAATAAATGTCCATTTTTTACCCCAAATGTAGTAGTAAGACATGACCATGATATACAAAACAATTATTAACATATCACATAACATGCAATAATTGCATGTTGGTTTGATAAACTAGACGACCTTGTTTCTCAACATGAAGAATATTCTGTTGAAGGTCAATGGGTATAAATTGCAAATTTTAGAATCACCCCTAAAGCTACGTATGATCACAACGAGTGTAATTGTACATTAGTTCTATATGAATTAATAACTACATATAACTTACTACANATCAGCTCGAAGTATACCAACCCTGGTTTGACAATTTAGTGATTCAGGACACTTAAAAGCTACAATTTAGCAGCCTGACACTATTGTTGGTGGGGTTGAATCTATTCAACCAACCTATTGTATCCTGTCTTGGCTGGGTAGTGTGTAGGCACCCTTGTAGGTGAAGAAACACTATCTTCTTTCTCTTCTGCAGTTTGCTTCTGTTGGATAGAAAGGTCTCGAGCCAAGGATATACTGGTTGCAGTGTCCTTATGTTCACCTTTTGAATAGATTGTGAAGAAGTTGAATTTTTTAGTATGAGATACTACGTTGTGGCACTTTTTAGGTGGTATAGTAGTCAGAACTACCTCTGATATCCTGTAGACATGACCACCCAGAGTAACAATGACACTATGGGGTCGAGACTCATAGATAACATGATGGTTCCACATATATGGCTGGACCAAAAGAACATTACATACATCCAACAAGGAAACATCACATAATACCTCATCCTTGAAGGGCTGGATGCCATATGAAAATCGACATTGATGGCTGACACAAAGATCTCATCCCTGGCGAAGCCACCCGATGTTGTATGGCTACAGGTGTTGTGTTGTAATATCATCATATTTTTTACAATCAATTATTATTATATATTTATTATGGCTTTAGAGTGAAGTTGTTCATTAAGAACCCCTTGTGTTCTTAACATTGGTATCAGAGCGTTCCTCTTCCTCGTGTTTCCCTCATCCATTCATTTCGACCCTCCTCATCCTCCCACGCTTCATCCACCAGTTCCCGCCCTTTCCTTCAAACTCTTTTTCCCTCCATGATTTCTGCCCACAATTTCTCCCCTTCCAAATTCCCACGATTTCTGCCTGCATTACATCCATTAATTATATAATATAATATAATTATATATAATTAATATTTCATACATTACATACAATTATTTAATTAAAATAATTAAAAAGGGATCTTCCAAGCAACGTCAAAATTACAAAAAAATACTCACCCCCAAACACTAGAAATATGTCGGAATTAAAAACTCAGGTGGAAAAGATAGACTAGGAATGTTAAAACATTAGAAAATTACTCAAAAAGTCAATACAAAAAACTCATGAGGAGTTACTAGAAGAAATAAGGCTCAACAATGAGGCACTCAAACAAGAGTTGACCCATAAGATTAAATACAAAATTTCAACGAAAGTCAGAATCGAATTACGAAAAGGCATGGATAATCTAAAACAAGATCTTAAAGACGACATTCTTTAAGAACTTGGGGTTAACCTACAACAAGTTTTGGGAAACTTTAAATGAGAAATAAATGACGATTTGCAACAAAGTCTGGTTGTGATGACACAACATCAGGAAGAAAAGCTTAATGATATTTTAAATTTAATAAAAGGGCAAGGGAACCAACAAGCCACCCAACCACAACCAAGGGACTCAAGCACATCTAACACATCACCACCACCACCTCCCTACAATTTAAATTCCCAACCTATATCACAACATAAACCCTTAATAATTTATCCTCCCTAAGCCAAAATTGAACTATCAAAATACAATGGAGGCGGAAACCAATGTGTGGCTTGGTTTAACAAAACTGAAGAATATTTCCATATATACAATATTACAACTGATGAAGAAAAGGTCAAATATGCATCCATGTACCTCGAAGGAATTGCATACAATTGGTATCTACGGTGGAAAGGAAGAATTCAGTCATATAATTGGAATTCTTTGAAAAATGATTTTTTTAAAAGATCCCAGGGCATCTCGGTTTTTTTTTTTTTTTCAAAACTCACCATATTACGACAAAAAGGCAACATAGATGAATTTACACATCAATGGAAATCTCTCGCCACCCGAGTATTTGGACTATTTGATGATCAATTACTCCAGTCTTACATAGGTGGTATCAAACCACATATCCAAGACGAGTTAAGATTACATGAGGTTACTACGGTAGAAATAACAATACACAAGGAAAAATCTGTAGAAGAAAAACTAAAAGGCTAGTTAAGATTAAGCAAAGTTTACTCAAGAAGGAGTGTACCTCAGACCACAGGAAATGACAAATACATACCACCCAATATACGTGAAGATAGAAGAATAATTTTAGAGTCCCAAAGGATAAAAGAAGGAAAATGTAAACGATGTGGAGAGAAATGGGACCCAAGACATAGGTGCCAGATCGAAGATAACTCAAAAAAATTGTACACTTGTGAAGTAGAAAAAGACGACAAATCAGACTCAGTAGAATCAATAAAGGAATAAATGAAAAATTTCCAAAATGACACTTCAGATCTCATAGAAGACAACACACCAAGAATATCGTTCGCAACCATCACATGCATTACCCAACCACACACTCTTAAATTAAAAGGACATATAAAAAATGACAATGTCATCGTAATAATTGACACTAGAAGTACCCACAGTTTTCTCGATATCAATATTGCAAGGAAACTCAAATTATTTGTATATCCCGTCCCAGACATGAAAGTAATGGTTGCAGACAACAAAAAAATTGGAAATGTCGAAAAATGCTATAAGGTGAAACTCCAAATCCAAGATTTCAATTTGGCATCAGAACTCTACACCATCCCTCTCGGAGGAGTAGATGTGTTTTTAGGAGTCCAATGGTTAAAAACATTGGGCACATACTCAGTCAATCACCAGAAACATTTCATCCAATTCAAGTGGCAAGGGAAAAGTTATAAATTATATGGTTTTAAGCCTCCACAAACACAGGTTGTGTCGTCACAACAAATGGAAAAAATGATCCGAAAAGGGGCAACCACATACTTTATCCAATGCCACAACATAGAAATACAAGAATTGGAACATGATGACTCCAGAACATCAGACGTCCAAGATCTTATTAAAAAACACAAGAAGTTATTTAAAGACCTTCCCATGGAGTCACCACCTCAAATAAGAATTGAACATATAATTGAAGTTAAACCAGGATCAAGCCCAGTTAAAGTTAGACCATACAGATACCCTCATCACCATAGAAAAAAGATAGAAATATTAGTCCAAGACCTATTAAAATGTGGTTTCATCAAGAAAATCAGAAGTCCATATGCAACTCTAGTAGTGCTATCTCGAAAGAAAGATGGATATTTTAGATTATGAATAGATTACCAAGGGATAAACAAAATAACAATTAAAAAAAAAATTCCCATCCCATTTATTGACGAAATGTTGGATGAACTTCATGGAGAAAGATATTTTTTAAAACTTGATTTAAGATTTGGGTACTATGAGGTTAGAGTCAAACTAGAATATGTAGCCAAGACTGCCTTCCAGACACATGAAGGACACTACAAATTCAAGGTGATGCCTTTTGGGATAACTAATGCCCCCGCCACCTTCCAAGCGACAATGAATGAATTATTTCAACCATACTTATGAAAACATGTCTTAGTTTTCTTTGATGATATCTTAGTGTACAGTAAAACATGGGAGGAGCATATGAATAATTTGGGACAAGTGTTATCTCTTCTGAAGGAAAATCAATTCTATGCCAAAATGTCAAAATGTACATTTGGCAAGGAGGAAGTAGAGTACCTTGGTCACATCATATCCAAAAAAGGATTCAAGGTAGACCCTAAGAAAACCAGGGCAATCAAAGAATGGCCTAAACTCAAAAACATATCCAAGTTAAGAGGAT